>JAJPUD010003430.1:197080-212041 GCA_023553655.1 Myrmecobius fasciatus
AGAACTGAGCTTGATGGGAAAAGTACTCGGCCAGGAGGGCTTTCCCTATGAACTGGTCTAGCCCCTTTTAGAGATCCCTCAGTTTTTCTTAGCCTCTCCTTCCCAATTCCCAACGGTACCGACCTGCAGCTTGTTCCTTCCCTTCTTTCTCCAGGCATGCAGCGGATCCGGGAGGTGCTTGGGAAGGAGCCCCAGGTGGCCAAGATCCCTTCACCCTGCCAGCCCCTGGAGAAGAGCAATCAGTTGAGGTGAGGCAGCCTCTGACTTGGACCCCAAGAAGCTGGACGCTGAGTGTGGGCTGGAAACAAGATTTCCTCCCCTGTCTGACTGGTCACAGAAGAACAAGTGTAACCCAGCAGTTTATCAGAGAGCCTGGGGTGACCTGGGAGAGAGACTTTAATTTGAACTGTTGTTGCCTCTCTCTGCCACGTATGATGCTCTACCATTTCTTTTTCTGCCCAAGCAGAATGGGTAGGAAACTACCTGGAAAAGCAGATTTCTGCTCCTCTCCCTTCTTGAAGCCCCTTCACTTGAAAGTGAAGTAAAGACTTTCTCTTTGAGACCATTATTGTTTTCCCTGTCATTCATACAGAAAGCTAATTGCTATATGCTGAGCTCCATGCCAGGTACTGGGGGCACAGAGACAAAATAAAACAAACCCTGCTCTCCTTTAGATTTCATTCAGAAGACAAGTTGTGCATGTCAGAATTGGGATTGGAACTGGCAGAAGGGCCTGGGTGAGGAGCTCCCTCTGCCAATGCAGGCCAGAAATTTCTCAGCAACTCATAATCATGGAGAGTCACCCAGAATGCTTTTAGAACAAAGAACTTGTCCAGACTCACAGCTGGTATGGTATCAGAGGCAAGACTTGAATGCTCCTGACTCTGAGACCAGCTTTCAAATACAATTTTATTGATGACTTTGGTTTTTATATCACCTCGGTTCCTTCCTGTATGCCCTCCTTCTTTGCCTCACTCTCAGTCATCTAATACAGCAACCAACTTTCTATCCATGGAGATAGATTTCCTGTCTATTCCAGCAGACAGAGCCTTTGAAGTAAAACATAACTATATACGTGTTGGTTCACGAAAATATAAAGGCAGCTTGGTTGGTGTAAGGCATGGACAAATATCTGATCTGGGATCTGGCCCACCTCTCTTCAAAGCAAACTATCATTTCCATCTTTTTGGGAAGCAAGAAGGCAGTGGCTGAGTCTTTGATCATTTCCTTGATGATCTCTGGGAGGAGCATTGTGTTAGAATTATATCTATCCACCATACTTTTGTAGAGCTAAGATAAATCCTACTTTCTCTGATAGCTTTCAAGAAAAAAGTAATACTCTGCTCTCTCCAACTTATCAACTTCCTAACATTAGTTACTCAAAAGACCATGATAGCTTTATCAAAATAATCAATAAATAGAAATTCGAGAAGTTACACAGATAAAAACAAAAACAAAAACAAAAAACAGGAATGAGGTTTCAGTTTCCAAGGAAAGAGAATGGTTTTAAGTAGGCTAATTCTCCCTTAGCAGTCTCTAGGATTTTTCAGTACTGGAAGGTGAGGGGCATTTTGGGGATGGGTCTTTTACATGACTTACTCCAGAAAGAAATACTTTCCATCATTTAAAAGTATAACCTTGCCTTTTGCAATGGGCTTGAAGTCCTCCAAACATATCGGAAGAGATCCCTGTTTTTCCAACAGCAGTCTGAAGTGGAGGCTCAGGATTCTCTCAGCCATTCAGGAGTCATGTTCCCTCAGATGTACCACACAACACTGTCTTTCTGAGGGCTGTCCATCCTGAGTGGGTGGAGATTTTGCATTTGAAATGAAGACAAAATAAATGCAAGGTAATCAATAGTTGAGTGGATTAGGAAATGGTGTGCTGAATTTGCTTCCTAAAGGAAATCAGAGGCATTATTTTTCTTTGTTATTTATTTATTTTTTTTAGCATTATTAAAAATAATTATAGCTTTTTATTTTTCAAAACACATGCAAAACTAGTTTTTAATATTCACTCTGCAAAACCTTGTGTTCAAAATTTTTCTCCCTCTCCCCCGCACCCCTAGATATCAAATAATCCAATATAGGTTAAACATGTGCAATTCTAAAGTATTTCCACATTTATCATACTGCACAAGAAAATGAGCTCAAAAGGGGAAAAAATTAGAAAAAACCAAGCAAGCAAACAACAAAAAAAAGGTGAAAATAATATGTTGTGATCCACATTCAATCCCCATAGACCTCTAAATGGAGATGGCACTCTCCATTGCAAGCCTATTAAAATTGGCCTGAATTACCTAATTGTTGAAGTCCATCACAATTGATCATCACATAATTTTGTTGTTGTTGCCTACAATGTTCTTTTGGTTCTGCTCACTTCACTTAACATCAGTTTCTGTAAGTCTTTCCAGGCTTTTCTAAAATCAGTCTGCTCATCCTTTCTTATAGAATAATAATATTATATATATATATGTATGCTATAACTTATGGAACAATTTCCCCAATTGATCGGCATCCATTCGGTTTTCAGTTACTTGCCACTACAAAAAGGACAGCCATAAACATTTTTGCACATTTGTGTCGTTTTTTCTTTTTTATGATCTCTTTGGGATACAGACCTAATAGAGACAGTGCTGGATCAAAAGGTGTGCACACTTTGAGGCATTCTTTGTTTTTTATTTAAAATTTTATTTAAAAAATATACATTGCTTTATGAATCACGTCGGAAGAGAAAAATCAGAACAAAAGGGATAAACCACCGAAGAGAAAAACAAAAAAGAAAAAAGTGAACATAGCATATATGAAGCATTATTATCATCATCATTATTTTTATTATTTTGCTTTTTTGCTGAGGCAATTGGGGTTAAGTGACTTGCCCAGGGTCACACAGCTAGGAAGTGTGAAGTGTCTGAGATCACATTTGAACTCAGGTCCTCTTGACTTCAGGACTGGTGTGAGGGACATTGTTTGCAAAGCACTTTATAAGCTTGATCGCATTTGAGCTTCACACTATCCTGAGAATCCTCCCTCAGGCATCATCTCCATTTTATAACACTCAGAAAGGTTCTAAGCTTTGTCCCTGATCACACAAGGAGCCAGAGGAGGAAGGTGAGCCCAGACTTTCCCGCTTTGCTTCATCCCACGGCGCTATTTCAGGATTGTTCCCATTTTATAGATGGGGAAAATGAAGCTGAGAGGTTGTGCCTCCGCCGTGGTCACACAGCTAGTGCCTCGGCTGCAGGATTTGAATAAAGATCGTCTCATTTGATCCTCCCGATCAGCTGTGATGTGGAACCACGGGGATTATTTTCTCTGGGCAGGGGAAAGAGCCCTCGGCTTGGCAGTCCAGATGATCTGGGGCCAGCTTCTCTTGGCCTTGGTCCCCTTGTGAAAACAGGAGTTGAACGAGAGGATATCAGATTTCTTCTGATTGTGACCTTACCATCCCATTTTACAGATGAGGAAACTGAGTTTCAGAAGTGGGACGGTGCCTTGTCCTAGATCACAATGACGTAAGGAGCACATTGGAACTCTGACCTGGGTGCACTCCTAACAACTCCTGAGATGGCGCCCAGGCTGACTCCAATCCTAACCCGGTCCCCAGGGTCTTCACAAGATAGAGGAAGAAATCCTCCAGGCATTTGGTTGCTCTGGTTACAGACGCCGTCTTTTTTGCGCTTGCGCAGACCGTTCCTTTCAGGTCAAGCTGCACGCCTTCTAGGAAGGGGAGGACCTCGCTTCTCGATTGGTGGAGCCCGCTCCGGCACCTCCGGACCGCCAGAGGGCGCCCGACCTCCCAGGCTGCGGACTCGACTCGCACTTTGCTCCCGCATGCGCAGTTCGCCGCACGCTCTGCGCAGCCTGTCAGTGTCAGGGGGTTGGGTCGGCCTCCGAGGCTGTCCGCTGCCGCCGGCCTCTCTTCCTCACCCGGCCCGGAACTGGAGGCGACCCCGGCCCGAAGCCTTTATCCTCGGCCTCTCGTCCCTGACCGGGGCATGAGGCGGTGACGGAGCCCGGGGGCGCCGCGCGGGGCCTGAGGCGGAGGTGAGACCGGGGCCGGGCATGGGCGGCTTGCCCCCCAAAATGGGAGGTGCGGGATAGTGTGACCCCCCCAGTGGGGGAGGAGATTAAGGATAAGGTGCACCCTCTGGAATGGGAATGGGGTACAAATAGTGTGACCCAGGAGCAGTATGCTCCTCCTGGAATGGGGGTGGGGTGGGATGGCGACCTCCCCCATGGGGTGGGAATTGGGGGCATGTAACCCCCCACTGAGGGAAGGGGTCAGAGGCACGTGTGCTCTGCCTGGAATGGGGGGTAGAATACGATAGTGTGACCTCCCCCCAGTGGGGGAGGGAGTCAGGGGATGTGTGCCCCGACAGGAGAATGGAGGAGGGAGAAGTGTCAAGAAATAGTCCCGCCATCCTCAGGCCCACCACCAGCAGAATGGTGGGAAAAGTTATCACTTGTTCCTATCCTTCGGCCAACTGGGGAAGTCAGGGCAAAGGCACACCAAAAGATAAGGAAAAGGAGCTGGCAGAAGGTCAAATGGACAAGGAAGGAAAGAAGCTAATAAATACTGTCTGTGTGACTGACCAAGTCACTGCACTTCTCAATACACTGAGCAACTCTCTGGCTAAATAGTAAGCGCCAAGAACTTGCCAGCCTATGTTAGTAGAGGGACTTTCCCATCCAGGAATTACCTACACCAATAAAACCACAGGTTCAGTCCCTTTCTTTATCATTTGCAAAATACTTTGCTCAGGACCAATCTGAGGGAAGTTGTTTTCTGTTACAATGTTACAATAGAGACTCTTGGGCTGGGAAGTAAATGGTTAGCTCGTGCATCCTATCAGCAGGAGGCAAGGTCAGGACTCAAACTTCAGTCTTCCCTCTGCAAATCCAGTATGATCTGTGGGTTTGGGAGGGGACTGATTCTGGATCTTTAAAATGGGAGCATTCAGAATTTGTTGGCTTTGTCAAATGTGTCTTATTTCTGGCCCCTTTGCTCACCCTCTTCTCTGGATCTCATTGGCTTTCTCCAAATTTGTTTCCTCCAGTTTCCTCCTCTTTCCCTAAACTCTTTTTTTTTTATTAATACTTTTTATTTGCAAAACATATGTATGGGTAATTCCTAAACATTAACCCTTACAAAGCTTTCTGTTACAAATTTTCCCCCCTACTTCCCACCCCTCCCCTAGATGGCAGGATATCCACTACATGATAATTATGTTAGAATACTTAAGAAATCGAATATATGTATAGTTATTGCCACACATTTTTTTGTGCAGGAGAAATTATATCTACAAGAAAGAATAATCCGATAAAGGAAATACAACGCAAGCAAACCTCAATAGAGAACATGAAAATGTTATGTTGTGGTCCGTATTTCACATCCCTCTCTCTGGGTGTATATGGCTTTCTTCACTGAACAATTGGAATTGGTTTGAAGCATTTCATTGTTGAAGAGAGTCATGTCCCTTAGAACTGATCCTCATATAGTATTATTGTTGCTGTGTATATTGATCTCCTGGTTCTGCTCATTTCACTCAGCATCAGTTCATGCAAGTCTCTCCAGGCCTCTCTGAAATTGTCCTGCTGGTTGTTTCTCACAGAGCAATAATATTCCATAACATTCATATACCATAATTTATTCAGCCACTCTCCAATTGATGGGCATCCATTCAGTTTCCAGTTTCTAGCCACTACAAAAAGAGCTGCCACAAACATTCTTGCACATGTGTCTTTCCCTAAACTCTTAACCTGCCACAGGGATTTTGTAAGATTTCCTTCTCTCCCCCTTTGACCTATCCCTTCCTGCCACTCCTGTTGGGATTCAAGGCAGCTCATGCAACTCTCATCTTAATGCTTGTTTGATCATGCACTTTGTGCAGTGCTGGCACGTGGTAGGCAGCTAACATGCCATGTGGAAGATCTTAAGTTTGATCCAGGAGGTAACAGGGAACTACCGAGTTTATTGAGCAAGGCAGTAGCTTGGGCAGATCTATTCTTTAAGAACAATACTTTGATAGCTGTTTAGAACTGATCAAAGGCCTGAATTAGGGGCTGAGTGAATGGAGAAAAGGACATATATGAGAGATGCTTTGAAGGAAGAAAATACAACATTTGGCAAGAGATGGGGTATGTGGAATGAATGAGTATCTAGGATGACTCCAAGGTAGGGAATCTGGGTAACTGGTGCATTCTGGGCAAATTTGGAAGACAGAAGGCTTTGTGGGGAAGGATGGCGAATGACTCTCTTTTGATCATGTTGAGTTTGAGATGCCTATCTGAGAGGTCCAAAAAGCAGTTAGGGATGTGGGAGTATAGCTTAGGGGAGAGATTATTCTCTCTTGAGACTTTTTAATTTTTCTGATTCTTAGTTTCTCCATCTGGAAAATATCGGTTGAATTAGATGATTACTGAGAACTTCATGAAATCTGTGGTTCTGAGTTTTGAATTCAGAGTTTTCATCTTGGTTATATACTCTAATTGGAGTGAGAAAGGTTCTGGCTTAATCATCTGTAGATCCTGAGTTTGAATTTTAAAAGCAATTTAACAGGATGGTTGCATCTTGGGGAGGTTATAGAATCATAGTATTTTAAAACTGAGACCTTAACAATCCATGTTAGATTTGCAGTTAGAACACTGAAATTTGAGTCCTGGCCTTTTCTCCTGCTGAGAGAATGGATAAACTAATTTACTTTCCCAGCCCAAGTGTCTCTATTGGTAACATTATAACACGTCAAACCTCCTTCAGATTTGTTCTGAGCAAACTATAGGGGTAGGAATAGGGACTGAACTTGTGATTTTTATTGATATAGGAAATTCCTGGATAAAGAAAATGCCTCTCTGGGATATAATATAAGTTGGCACCCTCTCTGTACTTGGTATAGTCTTAGAGAGATGCTTAGAGTATTGAGAAGTACAGTGACTTGCTCAGGATCACACAGACAGTATACACCAGGTAGCAGCTTCTGCTTTTGAGGCCCATCGTTCTTTCCAAAGGTCTTTCCAGACTTTAAAGAATTTAATGTAATTATGAGCTCTCGTCTCCACCATTTATTGCAGGTGAAGAAACTGAAACCTATGTGGGCTGAATTGACTTGCCCACGATAATATGACTAATCAGTGGTAGATCCATGACTAGAACTCAGTGGTCTTGACCTGTCTTCAAGATGTTACTCTTACACAGATGCCATCTCTACTCCCTGCTCCCAGTAAAATGTCTCAACTTCAGATAGCCTAAAGTAAATTGTCTAAATTGATTGTTAATTAAAGCTTAAAAAGATTGCTCATCAAAATAGACATAGTAAGTAGACATTACATTGTGACTTAAAATATAGTATTGATTCAGTTTCTGACATTTCCCACTTCCCTTGATGTATATACCCTATGTCTGATTATTTCCTTCCCTATTCCAAGTGCTACCCAAAATAATTAGATTTACATTTTTCATTTATAACTTGCTTCAACATTGCAAGGAACATACACAGTAAAATTTATTTACTAGCAAAGTCAGTGCTGAAAAGAATTCTTGTTTCCATAAACCTCTTCTCAGAAATGGTATTTGCTCCCCAGTTTTAGATTAAAAGTAGTTTCGCCTTTTATTTGTATGCTTGTCTAATCCCCTTGGTTTTAGGGAGATTCAATCAGGTTTTGATTTGAAGACCACTATTTTATATTGTAGACTGAAAAGAATGTATTGATAATGAGCATGTTCTATCAAGTGTAGAAATGTTTCTGACTTTTCACGCTCTTTGCTTGAACTGTACAGTAGCATTGTCTTAATTGGAAGGAGGGTCCTGCTGGCTCTTTTATAGGAAGAAGGTGCTGTGATTTGAAACACTGGCCTAAGAAAATATATCAGGATCCAAAGTCTTTGAGAAATATTCAGGCAGATTCTTGGAATAAGTAATTCTAAGAAGAGATAATTTTATTTTATCTAGAATGTAGTGTAAGGGTAAATGACAGACTTTTCCAGTGACTCACTGCCTGGCAACTTGTCAAATGATTCTTGTGTTTTGCCAGGGCAGATTTGATTTGTTTAACAGAAGTTAAAGTTTGTAGGTTTTGATGAAGTGGACAGATATTGTGAAATTCTTCTCATTTTGATCCACTGTACCTAGGATAGTATTAGCAATAATAATCATTTGGGGGTAGATGGATATATTTCCTCCAGGGCTATCATCCATTGAGAAACTGAATGAAAGGGGTGTGTGTGTGGGAGTGTAATATCTTGGGAAGGTTGGATTGGTTTTTGGAAGCATTTGCTGCCTCTGGGTCAATGTAGATATAGTTTTTGTTTTGGCAATGAAGAGCAATTTGTTGCCTTAGGAATGGGATGTGTGTGTTACAAGGTAGGTTTCTGATGTTCTGGATTGGGACCAGTCTGAAAGAAACTAAGCACTGAGTGGAGGTAAAGAGCATGAGAGTCTAAATAGTTTGGGGTAGATTTAGGGTGTGTGTGTGTGTGTGTGTGTGTGTGTGTGTGTGTGTGTGTGTATACACCCATGGTGGTGGTGATGGTGGAATAAAACAACAAGAGAAGGGATTGTGTTTGACTTTGGAAATATCCTTTCTACTATAACTTAGGAGATGAGCAGAGAATTAGGTCACCATCCCATATCTTGCTCAATTGTGGACCCATTGATAGAGTTGGAAAAGACGGAAACCTGATTGAGTATGGCCTCTTTCATCTTTAATAGTGAATGGCACTCCAATTTGTGCACTTTGTACACTTACTCATAGACTAATATATTTATTTGATTTCTGTGGTTTGGTTTTTGTATATTCCTCTTTGTGGTTATCATATGACAAACTTTTCTGTCTCCTAGATATATGTTATTTACATTTTGTCTCTCCCTACTAGACTGTGAGCTCCCTGAGGACAAGGAAAATGTTTTTGCCTGACTCTGTATCCCTAGCACTCAGTGGCCCCTGACACATATTAAGTGCTTAATAAATGCTTGTTGACTAGCTAACTATTCTATTTTTTTTTCTCCTCATGTATTCTTTAATAAGTGATTTTCAGTGAAATCTATGGTCTGGTTAATGAACTGTATTATCTGATCATCAGTCTATAGATTTTCTGAGATTGAATTTTTAGATTGTAGGCTATTGAGTTGGGACAGATGTTAGAGGTCATCTTAGCCAGCACCATCATTTTATAGGCGAGGAAACTCAGCCAGAGAGTTCAAGGTATAAGGCACTATGCTGGATGGTACATAGAAAGCCTGCCCTTCTGAGGAAAATGCAGAACGATGTTTTCCTGGAAGATCTCCTAAGATAATAGTGTTCCTGGAGTGGGTGGTCATGTAATGCAGGTCCCTTTGTTTTTTAGATTATGAAGCAGAGGCTAAGAGAAGTGAAGGATCTATTTGGGGTTGTGATTCCATTCTAGGTTCTAATACAATGTGATCTGGAGAAAGAGAACTGGCAACTAGGAGAAGCATGATAGACTTCACTGAAGGCGTGAACCTTGGGCTGGGTCTCAGAGGACAGTCTAGCCTTGTGCTGAGGGCATGGAGGCAGGAGATGGAAGGCTGGACTTGAAGGAAGAGCTGGCAGTCCAACATGTGAAGGGCAGTAGTGTAATAAAGTAGAAAGCTAGGGTGGAGCTGGATTGTGGAGAGCCTTGATTGACTGCCAAACTAAGGAGACTGTATTTTATCCTAGGGGGACCAGAGAGGCGTGATCAGAAAGAGGAATGATTGAGAATACAGAGTTATTGGGAAGCTACTGAAATAATCTAGGTGATGGCGAAGGGGGAGGGGATGATCTCGATAAAGAGGAGAGCCATTTGAGGGGATGTGAACCATTCTTTGATACCTGTGTGAGAGAGATAGTGGAGGTAGAAGGGACAGTCCTTGGCACCTGATTGGGTCTGGGGGTGAGGGAGAGAAAAACCTACCCAGGATGACTCTAAGATTACAAATTTCAATGGCAGGGACATCTGTGGTGCCTTCTGTGGAAATCAGGAGGTTTGGAGGGGAAGTGGAGGAATTGTGTTTTGAACTTGGTGAATTGGAGGTGCTAAGGTCAATTAGTCAATCAGCCAGAATTTATGAAGGGCCTGCTTTGTGCCAGGTACTGTGCTGAGAGCTTGGGATCAAAGGTGAAACACTGAAACTGCACTTGCTCTCTAGGAGCTTATTGGGGAAGGCAGCATGTACATGCACAAGTATATAGAGAATAAATATATGTAAAAGTCATATCCTACACAGTGAGTCCAGGATAAATCAAGATAGAACCCAGCTGTCTCCCCAGTATCTTAAAACTTCTCTGTAAACCTCAGTTTACTGTCACAGTGCACCGAGCTCTGGGCTTGGAGCCAGCAAGACCTGATTTCAGATCCAGTCTCATTCACTTTACTGACTGTGTGACTCTGTCCAAGTCACTTCATTTCTGCTTTCCTCAGTTTTCTCAACTGTAAAATGAGGACAACAGTAGCACTCTCTCAGCATTGTTGGAAGGATCAAATTATAGAATATTTGTAAATATTAGCACTAGCACATGCATGGCACGTAGTAAGAGCTGTATAAATGTTGGCTTTTCTTATATCATTATGAACTAACTTCTTGCCCTGTATGTATTAGAAAGGAGAATTGTTTTTGATGAATAAATTTTAATCTGGGAGGAAGTGAGAGTCTACTTTAATCTACCTTAAAAAAGATTTTGGTGGGAAATTAAAGTTGTCTTTTCCCTTCATACTCTGGGAAATGATTTTATTACTTATTACTCCTAAGTACGGGCCAGGGTTTACTTAAAGTACTCCCTTTGTAATAAACTCTGAAAATGTATTTTGATTAGTAAGAAGGAGCACCCCCTAGCAATAGCCACTGATCTCTGATTTCTCTGTCTAAGGAGGCCCCAATTTGTGAAGGATGAATTGAGTTAATGATACATCTCTTTTCAAACATTTCCTCATTTGGGCTTTAGAACCATAGTGAAGGGAGGGGGGCTGGCATTGTACATCCTCCGTGACAGATAAAAAAGCCAAGGAAAGTGGAAAAGTTTCAGACATGAAAGCAAAGGACCTGCATTTGAATCCTGCTCCTCCATCTACTCTTTGGGGAATGAAGGGAGAGTCACTACGATTTTCCCAGACTCAGTTTTCTTTTCTGTAAAGTGAGAATTAGAATAAAAGATTGCTGAAGTTTTTTTCTGCTCCAAATTCTATGATCTTGTGAAACTCCAAGAACACTCCAAGACCTAAGCAAGGCCTTCTATATACATCTAATGGCTCATTTTACTAGACTATGGAATGGAAAATTGTTTTTACTTTTTCTATTTGTCTGCATATCAAACTCCCCAGATTTACCTTCCTGCTTTGAAAAAAAAAAGGTTTTTTAACGTCTTTTTTTTCCAAACTGAATGTATAATTCTCTTTCTTATTTCATCAGTATAAAAGATAGATGTAGGCTTATGAGGAGCCGAGCACCCCCCGTGCAGCCTCTTCTGCCTCCCTCACTTGCTTGTTTCTGTTCTTGTCTCGCCTCCAGGAGTACGAGGAAGAGGCTGTCTGAGTCAGTATGTGTGCGTCGGTCAAGTACAACATCCGGGGTCCTGCCCTTATCCCAAGGATGAAGACCAAGCACCGTCTCTACTACATCACCCTCTTCTCGGTTGTCTTACTGGGCCTCATTGCCACCGGCGTGTTCCAGTTCTGGCCCCACTCCATTGAGTCTTCAAGCGACTGGGCGGTAGAGAAGCGCAGCGTCCACGATGTGCCCGTGGTCCGGCTGCCGGCTGACAGCCCCATCCCGGAGAGGGGAGACCTCAGCTGCCGGATGCACACCTGCTTCGATGTCTACCGCTGCGGGTTCAACCCGAAGGATAAGATCAAGGTCTACATCTACTCGCTGAAAAAGTATGTCGATGACTTTGGGTTGCCAGTCAGCAACATCATTTCCCGGGAGTACAACGAGCTGCTCACGGCCATTTCAGACAGTGATTTCTACACAGACGACATCAACCGGGCCTGCCTCTTTGTGCCGTCGATAGACGTGCTCAACCAGAAGACACTGCGCATTAAGGAGACGGCACAGGCGTTAGCCCAACTTGCCAGGTACCTGGCCTGTCCTAGAAGGAACAGCTCTGACACACACCCAGGCCTTTCTGCTTCAGGTCCCGGCCCGTTTCTGTGCCTTCTCTCTGGGCAGCCCCTCTTGAAGAGTGAAGGACCAGGATGCCCCGCACTGGTCCTGTTGCAGGTTTGGGGTTTGGATTGGCTGATGTCTGATGACAGTCAGCCCTGTGCATCTCCTCTATCCAAAGGGGATGGGGAGTATGAGCAGAGAAAGAGCTGGGGCTTGCCCTTGACCCTTATGGTTGGAAGCCGCGGCTTTTTGGGAATAGTCAGGAGGGCATGTACTATTTCTTCTGTGGCCCCTGGAGTGTACAACTAAAACTAGGCTTTCTACTTTTTTTAATGGAAAGATGCACATCTTTATTATATAGTCTGCTTTTCAAAAAGCATGTAACTTCCATATGTTTCCAAACCGTCCTGTTTGTCTCCTTTTCCTTTGGAACATCCTTTTCTTCTCTTCTGTGCATTTGGGAAAATGCCCTCAACAAATTCCTTCTTTCTTTTCTTTGGAGAAACATTTGCTAAGTGCTTATTCTGTACCAAGCATCAGAGATGAGCACGGGGTCTTGCCCATGTGCAATAGGATAGGGGAAAATTCTTTCTTGAAATTTTCATTTTTTTTTTTTTTTTTTTTTTTCAGTAAAGATCTGCTCTGATCACATTAGCCTAACTCTTGCTCGAATCACTTTGTATGGTTTGGGAGAGAGCAGGGATGTGAATTGTAGATAAAACTTGAGGATCTTTTAAAAAGAATTTTATTTTAATATGATTTAAATGAATAATAAAATTAAATTTAATAAAATTTGTTTTAATAGCATATTATTATTCCAGTTACATGTAAAGAAGGTTTTTAACATTCATTTTTGTAAGATTTTGAGTTCCAAAATTGTTTTTCTCCCTCTCTCTTTTATTTTCCCCTTTTCTATGCTGGCAAGCAATCTGATATTGGTTTATATATATATACATATATATATATACATTCATTTTTAACATATTTCCATATGAGTCATGCTGGGAAAGAAAAATCAGAACAAAAAGTAGAAACCATAAGAAAGAAAAAAACAAAAGAAAAAAAGGTGAAAATAGTATGCGTCTGTCTGCATTCAGTCTCTATAGTTCCCTCTCTGGATACTTGAGTATCTTAATTGAGGCTTTCTGCATGTCCCAGTATCCATATGTGCAAAAGATGCCTTCTGAGATGGTGGGATTCCCAGAATACACTCTGTCCATTACTGAAGTTCCTTTTTAGCCTGGGGGCTAGGGTGCTATTAGTAAATCTTTGCTTTCTACTAATTAACATTCAAACTCTACTGTTCCTCTTTTTTAATTTAATTACTTTTTTTTAAATAGGTGGGATCGAGGCACAAATCAGCTGTTGTTCAATATGTTACCTGGGGAACCTCCAGATTATAATACAGCCCTGGATGTCCCCAGAGACAGGTGGGTAGCCTTTGACTTTTTTCTGTGGTAGGTCACTGAAGATCCATTGCAAGTGAATGATGTAATTTCTGCTGTTTATTAGACTTCATTGACCCATTTCTTTCTTCCCTGTGAAAGAAACTATGCTTAAAATGGCTTAAATTAGGGATTTTTAAAGTAGGGTCTATGGACAACAGATTTCAGAGAGTCTGTGAACTTGGATGGTGAAAAAATCATCAACTTTTAATTGAAATCAAACATTTTCTTCAATTATGAATTAAAAAAAAACCCTAATATTTTGAAAAGGAGTCTCTTGGTTTCACCATACTGCCAAAAGGATCCATGATACAGAAAAGGTTAAGATCCCTTGGCTTAGATGTTATTGGGCACCAGTGCAAAAGCCATTTGGAGATCAAAGTGGAGCTTTGATGGAAAATTGGCTGGAGCTGGAATAGCTGGGAAGAGCTTCTGAGGGTGGGGCCTCTTCTGGCAGCTAGAATTTTACTTCTTCCAAAGGACACAGTGATTAGGGCTTGAGTGACTGCCCAATGCCTACACTAGTCACATTGGTTATTAGTCTCTCTTTTTTAATAATTGTGAGATAATAATGATACTCAGTTGGATTTTCTTTGACATGTATATTTTGTCCCTGAGATAGGGGTCTATCACCTCTTCATGCCTGCTTATCTTGTGTGATTCTTGTTCATTTCCCTCGATGAATTCATTGTGAGAAGACCATCCAGTATTCTGGGGCCTTTTTTTTGCTTGACAATTTGTGGACACCAGGGGAGCACATGGGCTGGCCAATGAAGGCAAATAAACTCATAAACAGTTCACCTTCTTTTCTATTTTTGTTTATTTCTTTGATGGCATCTGGTTGTTCTTTGTAGTTTATTATGTATTCTGGCTTGCTCACTCTCATCATATGACTGCTCTCCATAGTTTTTTCAGAGATGCTGAATTTTAATTCTTCAGAGACTATAATGTTCCATGACTTGCAGTGTATAATGCTGGTAGAATACTGCTAGTAAAAATAGAATACTGGTAGCAAAAAGATAGGTCTGGATTTAAGAGAGAATCTGGGATCATTAAAATAGCCCTGTCATTTCCCATAGAAAATCCAGTCTTCTCTCCTCCTCTTCTTCCATTCTGGGCTTCATTTATTCACTTGCAGCATCTGTACAATGTAAATATACTGATGGGCATGCTATATATGGGTTACCTATCTAACTGCATTTTTTTAGTCTGGACAATTGGATTTTCATCTGCTCAGTCTTTTCTGTGTAGATGGTTAGGCCAAATTATTATAAATGACATACAAATTAACATAAGCATTTCTAAATATAGAGAAGAGAAAATGAGGTTTGTATATATAATCTAGATTATGAAGTTTTCCCTTTTAGTATATCTATCTATCTATCTATCTATCTATCTATCTATCTATCTATCTAT
>JAJPUD010003430.1:212051-227878 GCA_023553655.1 Myrmecobius fasciatus
TATCTATCTATCTATCTATCTATCTATCTATCTATCTATCTATCTATCTATCTATCTAATGAATCCAGTGTGTTTTAAAGCTAAACTGCTTCTCTAGGTCTCCCTCCAGTTCTCTTTTTGTTCTCTTTTATAGTTTTAAAAAATGTTTCAATGACTTTTTTTTTTTTTTAGATATCCTTACCTCATTTCCCCTGAAAATTTAAAAAATCACATAAATCCTTTTTTTGTGTCAAATAGTCAAACAAAAAAAATCCACACATTAAATATGTCTGAAAAAAACTATATTACATCTTGTATCAATTCATACTCTTGCCGTTAGGAGGTAGGTAGGATGCTTCATCTTCATTGCCCTTGAATTATGGTTGGTTGTCATGTTGATCAGAGTCCAACAGAATAGGTTTTTTTTTTTTTTTTCCAGTGTTGTCATTTTATAAGTTGTTTTTCTGGTTCCACTCACTTCATTCTGCTTTTAATTCATTCAAGTCTTCCTGGGTTTCTCTGAATCCATCCCTTTCATAATTTCCCTATGGTTCAATTACATTTCATTAAATTTATATGCCATTTGTAAGGGTCAATGTTGAAAAATTACCCATACATATGTTTTGCAAATAAAAAGCTTTAATAAAAAAAATAAATTTATATGCCATAACTATCTAGCCACTCCCCATTTGATAAGCACTGCCATATTTTCCAGTTTATTGCTAGAAAAAGAAAAGTGCTGCAATAAAATATTTTTGTACAAATGGGTTCATACCCTTTGTCTTTTATCTCTTTGTGATATAAGCCTAGTAATAATATCAGTAGATCGAAAGGTAGGCACAATTTAATTTTAGTGATTTTTTTTTTTTTGGTTATAATTTCAAATCGTTCTGCAGTTTGACTGGACCATATCAAAGCCCAATAACAATTAGTGCATTCATGTCCCAGTCCTCCTACCTTCCCTAAACTGCAATTAATATTTTCCTTTGTTGTCATCTTTGCTGATCTGATGAGTATGAAATAGAACATCAGAGTTGTTATAATTTGCATTTTTCTTATTAGTGATTTGGAGCATTTATGTGTGTGTGTGTGTGTGTGTGTGTGTGTGTGTGTGTGTATGTAAATGCTCTAAATCATCTTCAGAGACCAGACTTTTTAAGTAGTCACAAATTTCTTCCAGGAGCTTCTTCAGTATTTTGAGGTCCCATGTAATCAACACAATGTCATTTGTATGTGTCATTTGGAAGCCTTCACCATCTACCATGAACCATTTTTCAAATGGCAGCCTTGTGTTGAATCTCCTTCTTGATAGTGATGAACTTCTCTGGCAAACGTGTGACTGCTTGTTTCTTTGTCTTTTTGTATATTGAGAAGATCATTGGATAAGATTATCTCTGTTGTGATAGCTCTCCAAGAGTCCTAAATGATTTTGATATACAGGTGTTGTAAGGGAAACTTTAAGGAAATGTTATAGCTAAAAGGCTAGGAATACTTTGGGATCTGATAATGAACTGATGTCTAGATTATTCCTGATGCATCATAATACCCCTTCTGGGCAAGGGCAAGAGGAATGATCATTAGGGACACTAAGATAACTTAGATAAACTGCTTCTTGATTTCGGTGTTTTTTCTACTAAGAAAGTTTTGGATGAGATAGGATACAGCCCCAAACCTCAAAACTAGCAAGAATTAGAAACCTAAGACAAGTAAAGAGGCTGTAAGGCAGCCTCTGGCTACTGTCCATGAGTTCAGATCGTCACACCGGGACCAATACCATTTTAGAGAAAGAGCCAGCAGGTGGGATTGCTGAGTCACCACAGTGATCTATGAAAGATATACTAGAGAGCTCCTGAAGGATGGGAAGGAGGCACATGGCTCTGTTTTCAAAAGAAGGAAGAGAATAGAGTGGGAAAATGAGACCAGTGAGATTGGCTAATATGTAGGGTAAAAACTAGGGTTCCTAAAAGCCAGCATGGCTTCATTCAGAATAGGTTCTGCCATTTTAATTTAATTTCCTACTTTTTCAGAGTAATTTGACTGGTTAATTGGTGCAGGCTGTAGACAGATTGTGTAGAACTTTCTTATGCTATGCTTGTGAATACAGCTAAGAGACGTAGGCTAGACATTAGTATAGTATAGATAGTATTAGTATAGATTAGTATAGTATAGTATAGTTTGGAACTGATTGAGGGATTAGACCCGAAGATTTATGTCAGCTTGAAGAGACCCCCTCTCCCTCAAACTGAATCTCTCTGACATCTGTCCTTGGTTTCTTGTTGTTCTATTATTTTTGTCAGTGACTAGAATAAAGGCTTAGATGGCATATTTATCAAATTTGTAAATGACAGGAAACTGGGAGGAAAAGTTAATGGCATATGAGAAAAAGATCTTGACAGGCTGGAATCATTGGATACGATTAATAAGGGGAAATTTAGTAGGATTAAATGTAAAATTCTGTACTTTTCTTCCATAAACAAACTTTGTAAATAGAACCATGGTTTTGGAAAGGTACCTCAGAGGTCATCTACTCCAAACTATTGTTCTGCCTTTAATATAATAGTGTAAACAAATTCCTTTTGGTGCTTCTTTAAGCTTTACCAAGCACTCTCCCTATAAGAGCTCTGTAAGGCAGAGAACCAAATTATTATAAGATCATAGAGTGTTAATGATGTAACATGGAAGAAGAAAAACTCCCTCAGACTAATGCTATGTTGGTGCTACTTTCAATGTTGAGAATTGGGAGTTCCACTATTGCCTCCTTAGGGTAGGCTACATTGGGAGAATTTGTGTCCCCTTCTGGGTACCACATTTTAGGAAATACTGTCTGTACTCCATTTGGGCCCTCATCTCTACTCCTTCCCCACCTGAGTATGAAATTCCATCCTAGAAGTCACCTGGGATTTTTGTGGGTCAGGCTTAGTCTTGCTTTGCTGAGTTCCAGGCACAGCAAGTGCTTTTCTAGTCATGCTACTGAGCATGTGCTCCTCCAGCTTCTCACCTCCTCTTTATGTGTGGTCTTCCCCCCATTAGAATGTAGCTCCAGAGCAGAAAATGGCTTTTCTTCTTTTTCTTCTTTTTTTTTTTAAGTCTCCCTAGCACTTAGCACAGAGCCTGGTACATACTAAATGCTTTAAAAATCTGCCCTTTTTATTTTTCTACTTCTCTGTTTCTTTGCCTATCTAGGAAATACATAGGGAAACCAGAGAATATCTAGAAGGAAGAGATCAGGATGGGAGGAAAACTGGAGAATGGACCCTGCAAGGCAAAGCTAGAGCCAGTGGGTGGAAATCACAAAGAGAATACTTGGGTTTGATGTCAGAAAAGAGTTAATGGCAATGAGAGCCATCCACAGAGCCTCCCTGTGCTACAGGTCTTCAGGGGGGCCCTGGATGATCACTCAGTGTGGATGTGGGTGGTAGAAGGACATTTTGTTCTTTTCAGGGCCAGGGAATTGGGCCTAGGAGACCCCTTCTAGCACTTACAGCCTATGATTCCCGGCTTGCATTGGCTCTGTCAGTTAAATGCAAACTCTGGCCTTCGAGAAGCTTTGAGTGAGATCTTTCAGCAGACTGTAAGTCTTATCTCAGGATTTGCCAATAAATATCAGAAAGACTCACCATGGGGTGACTCAGCAGTTCCTGAAGATCATGCATGCTAAAGCACAAGCAAACTGAAATCTATGCTAGTGGAGGAAGCATCTGCATCTCTAATCTGCAAAAAGAAGAAGGAAAGGATGAGATGGAAAAGGAGAAGGAAGAAAAGGAGAAAAAGAATTGTCAGTAATTGTACAGTAATTGTAACAGTAATAATTACTATTTATATATCAAAAAATTGAAAAGAACCTTACAATTATTATCTCATTTGAATCTTCAGTAACCCTGAGAGGGAGATATTATTATCATTCTATTTTATGGACAAGGAAACTTCTGAAACCAGAGAAGAGATTCACTTAGGATCGTGCAGCTAGCTAAGTGAGACCAGATTTGAACAACTGACTCCAGGCTTGGTGCTCCATCTACTCATTGGGTCACCTCATTGTCTCAGTAGTCTTAAGATCAATAAGTGTCTGGATCATACTGTGGGTAGAGTGGAGGAGGAGAAAGCTTGGGATAGGAAGCTTCCTACCTGAGACCTCATACCCAGTAAATGGTAAGAGGCAGGCTTCTTAGGCCCAAGTCTCCAACCCCAACCCCAGCCCTTCCCCCTGTTTGAGTTTTCTTTCCAAAAGTCACCTCACAGATAACCTGTGCAGAAAATGAGAGTGGTATCTCAGGGCTCATCTAATTAAAAAGCCTTTTAAAAAATTGGGAATAGGAATAACTTCAGGGTCACTTTTGAATCCTTGCAACCGTTGCATCATCATCCTGTTTCTGACTAAGACCAGAGTAAGGGGATGAACAAGCGGGAAAGAGGTTACAGACAAAATTAAGGGATGAAATAGATACCAGGAATGGTAAATAGAGTTGGGGGAGCAGATTGTTAGACTAATCAGAAGTAGTTAGAATAAAGAGAAAGGCACTATTAGAAGGAAGGCACTATGAGGCAGAGAGAGTGCCTCATAGTGGGCTTAGACCTGAAGAGAACTTTAAAAATTTTAAAAGAAAGAAAAAAACAGTTTGGCCAAATCAACCAATACATTGTATTGAACAGTGTGTATAGTATTCCATACCTATGGTTCTCCATCTCTACAAAATCTGCCTGTTCTTGTAAAGAACTAATTAAAGGAACAGTAATTTCACCGGTGTGAATTCTTCCTTTATTGTCAGTCTCCATGCTTTAGTAAATGGCCCCATGGAGTTGTGATTGCTGAAAAAAAAAAGTATTATGTGGTAGCCAGCCCTTGGCTGAAGGTCCTTGCTGAGCCGAGCCCACTTGGCGCTTGGACAGTGAGCGTGCAGTTGTACAATGTCTGGACATCCCATCCTCCTTGCTTGTAGAACCTGCCAAAGCTTAGCTTCCTCTGGTGTTGCCTTTGGAGATCCAGGATTATATTTGTGCCTTATTGAAGCATCGGGCTTTTGTAAGGCAGTCTCTGAGGTGGTCATTTATCAATAGGTCTTATTTTTAAGAAATTGACATGTCAGGGATTTATTTTAAAAAAGCAATTTTGGGGTTTACATAGATTTAATCAGTCTTTTATGCCTTCTTCACTTATATCTACAATTCTATAGGATGATTATTAAGACTCCAAATGATGACTCAGAGACTATGTAAGATCCTCAGTAAATTTTCACTTAGTTTTACCAGGTTAGTAGTATTTTAGAAAGATTTGCAAAAGAAAGTGGATAGAGCACAGGACTTAGAGGCTTGACTTAGAAAAGCCCCGAGTCTGAATGTTGCTTCTGATACTTGCCAGCAGTGTGACCCCGAGAAAAGCAGCCCACTCTATCTCTCTGTAAAATGAGGGTGAGAAGCACCTCCCTCACAGGGTTGTTGTGAGGTTCTAATCCCTTAACACATGTAAAAATACTTGCACCTATATCAGCGCTAGCTTGTTCATTCATTTCTATCTCGTCCAACTCTTCATGACCCCATTTGGGGTTTTCTTGGCTAAAGTCCTGGAGTGATTTACTATTTCGTTCTTCAGCTGATTTTACAAATGAGGAAACAGTTGTTGAGGCAAACAGAGGAGACAGGGCAGAGTTAGACAGTGGCTAGACAGTGGCTGAAGCCAGATTTGAACTCGTGAGGATGGGTCTTCCTGACTTCAGACTTGGCATTTTATCCACTCTGCCCCCAGCTGCCCATCAATAATGCTGCTGCTGCTGTTATATCTGAATTAATTAGAACCCGTTTTCCTCTTGCATTCTGATGAGTGAGGTTTTTACTGTAGGTCTCCCCCAGCTCCCCTTCTATTCTGTGTTGGAATTAGTACTGGGGGCCATTCAGAATGGCGCCAGAGTACTTCTCAGCCTCATCAGTATCATGATCTTTTC
Organism: Myrmecobius fasciatus; assembly: GCA_023553655.1. Classification (NCBI taxonomy): domain Eukaryota; kingdom Metazoa; phylum Chordata; class Mammalia; order Dasyuromorphia; family Myrmecobiidae; genus Myrmecobius; species Myrmecobius fasciatus. The sequence continues at coordinate 217,967 of JAJPUD010003430.1, forward strand.
CTTCAGAGCATCCCACAGTACTTTGCACATAAGCACTTACGAAGGTTTGATTCAGAGACATACACTAACTAGAGACCTTGAGGGGGAATAGACCCTCCAAGTCCCCCCATTTTCTAGAGGATGAAAATCAGGACCATAGCAAGGGTAAGTTGTTCAAAGTCTTTGTGACAGGCCTGAGACTAGAATTTAGTAGTTTCAGCCAAGCTCTCTTCCAACTTCTCCAGGGTTATCCTAAGAGTTAAGAAATGGTACATTTGAATTTATAAACTGAGCATGGCCAAATATTCTGGAAAGCAGCAGGGACATTTGTGAGCCCTATAGTCTTGCTAAAAGAAAGCTTCTAATCCCAAAGTGGATGTGGGAAAGCCAGTGATCTGTAGAGGGCAGTCAAACCATATGTTCTCCCTTGGCGAAGGAATCCTCTGCAGCCTTGTGGGCTTCTCAGTGGGCTACTTTATTATGAGTTTGGTTGTCTTGGAATGTGAAACACTGGAGGAGACCGAGTGAGCTGGAAAAGAAAAGAGCTGTTAGAAATGCAATGTCTTTACCTCCTGCTCCCGTCTTTGTTTTTGCAAAACCTTGAGCTCTGTTTGGCACATTATTGTAGGTATAATGTATGGACGTGAATAGGAGATCAATTTCATTTTTATCAGGCACATATGTTAAATAGAATTTCATATTATGGAAAGGGAATATCAAGTAAACAGAGCTTACTTTGGCTTCCTGTTAATTCCTGCATGGTAAAGTTCCCAAAAGCGAAATAATGTTTCTTACACACACACACACACACACACACACACACACACACACACACACACACACTCACACACTCACACACACACACTCACACACATACATTCTCTCTCTCTCTCTCTCTCTCTCTCTCTCTCTCTCTCTCATTGGATTCCACATGGTGAGTGATGAATCATTTTATTTCATCTCATATAGAAAGTTTTATCTTGCAGCCCAAATAGGCTTCTGGATTGGAGAATGATCAGTAGTCATTTTTGTGAATTTTCTTATTGTTCCACATTGAAAATTGGCATGATCTGAGAGTCCAAACCAAAACCAAACCAACCCCTTTTTAACACCGAGTGATTATTTCAGGTCCCTCCTTTGCTAATGTATTACATTCTGTGTGCTCAGATCTCCTTCTGTACTAATGGTCTATGAATTAGATGTCAATGAGAGCTTTTACCCAGGAAATACAGGGGTCAGATTTGAAGGAGAAGGAGAAGAAGCCATGCCCTTAATGACTATCCTGAGTTGGCTTAGGTGAAGCCATGCCCTTGGTGGCTCTGTCCTGAGTTGGATTAGGTAAATTCATTGATTTTTCTTGATATTGCTTTCACTACTACTGCTGCTTCTCCTTTGTGTTTTTATGGGGTTTTTAGTGGGGCAATTTGCTGGGACTTATCTTAACATGCAGGTATCTATAAGGTAAATTTTTATTTCTGTTGATTTAAATAAATTTGTTTGGTGGCATTTTGAATTTGTGGAATTGAAAAGGTAGGGCACACATTTTAAAGATCTTGATGCCTTGAACTTAGAAATTTCCAGGCTGGATTATGTCATATATTAGCAGGTAGCCAAGTATAAAATTACAGCATAACTCTTATCAGGCAATGTAAATACCCATACAATAGAGCAGGTGATTGATGTATGAGTATCCAGTGAAGAGATACCTTAGTATGGAAGAATTCCTATAATTTGAAGAATGAGGGACTGGGAAGAAGTATAGAGGGGACTCAGTGGCAGAAAGGGAATCTTACTTAGCATTAGCAAAAGGCTTCAGAGTTCTGAGAATTCTGTCCTGTCTGGACAGATGCAGTTGGCCTTGAGCCTGAGAACTGTAAGAAGTTAACTCTGTGTTCTCAAATTAAGTGTTCTTCACAGACATACATTAACTAGAGACCTTGAGGTGGAATAATTTCCATCAAATTAAGTGTTCATTTCACTGTTACAACATTTTGAAAGTAATACCAATTGTATTCTTCATAACAACTTACTTACCAGGATAAAGATTGTGAGATGAATGGGAAACTGATGGAAAGTGTGTCAGTGTTAGAAAATATTAGATAAGAGCTTCCTTTGGACATAGAATAAACACCTCCTGCTCCACACTTGGTCTTCCCAGCTCAGTTCCATAGCTAAAAAAAATTACTTCAATCTAGTCTTACTCTGAATCCTCTATGTAGGGTGTTTCACTTAATACTGCATTAATTCATTTCCATGGCATTTAGGACTCACCTAGCTCTTGTGTTTGCTGCACACAGAAATTTCATATATTGAAATTTCCAAGTCAGTCTGTTGACCTTATTTTACCTATAGAATTGCCTCTGATTTTATATGTTAACTGACCAAAAGAAATCACGTTCTGACCAAGTTTTCTGTAGAATATGTGTCCGATAAGTGGGTGGTTCAGTGGACAAAGTTTTGGACTTGGAGTCTGGAAGATGAGTTCATATCTGGACTCAGACACTGACTAACTTCGTGACCCTGGGCATATTAAAGCCTCAGTTTCTTCATCTGCAGAATGGGGATTATAATAGTCCCTCTCTCCCAGGTGCAGGTCAACTAAGATATGATTTGTAATGTGTTTTGCAAACCTTAAAGCGTTATATGAATACTAGCTGTTATTATTATTATTATTATTATTTTGCTTTTTACTGAGGCAGTTGAGGTTAAGTGACTTGCCCAGGGTCACACAGCTAGGGAATGTTAAGCGTCTGAGACCAGATTTGAACCCAGGTCCTCCTGACTTCAGGGCTGGTGCTCTATCCACTGCGCCACCTAGCTGCCCCACTAGCTGTTATTATTAAAGGAAGAAATAGCTGGAGAATTTTTCCATGTAAAGATAGAGGAAACTTAGATGTGCCATAATGTCTGAGCTGGGAGGGAGGGACCTTAGAACCCAGAATGCCAGAGTGGGAAGGACCCTTCGGAGGTCATGTTGTCTGGACCCTTCATTTTGCAAGCATGTAGCCTAGGCAAGGTGACATAATGAAGTTTAAGAAGGAGCCCGGGTTACTTTCTTTGTGTCATGTTCCTATTGAGGCCACATTTCCCTCGGTATCCCTTCTTGTCTAGCTTGACTTGTGTGAAATTGGTTGAGAGCTTTAAAATCTTAAAAATGAGGGTTACTGTAAACTTGGGCCTCCTTGATAAGCATATTGTGATATATGATTGATAATGAGGGTAACCATGGACGATGGAGTGCAAAATTCGGGGACATCTTAAAGGCTGGCCAAAGTATACGGGGTGTCTCGGGCTTGGAGGGACAGTGATGTTCCCAGCTTCTCAGGCCTGCTGTGTGTATGTGCTTATTAGGGCCGTAGCGCTTCCCTGTTTCAGAGTCCCCGAGGAGGCCTGCGTGCCATCAGGTTTTTGGAACCTGCCCAAACCTTTGGGGCCGGATTCATGCTCTGTGCTAACCAGGATCCACCTGGGCCACCTGGCACTGCCAGGGAGCTCCTGAGGTTGTGCAGAAGGAGGGTGCAGCTGGAGAGGCTTTTCTCCCCCCATCATGTCACTCACCTGCTCTTGGTTTCACCAAAGCTTAAGCAAACCGATTGGGATTTGGAGGGGTGGTTAGAAAGTGTTTGAACTTAAACCGGACCTGTTAGCTGGGATGTAGGCTGTCATCAGGGTGGAGAGGGGCTGGGGAGCAATCTGGGCTGAGAACGTGTGGTTTCTCAGCGTCAGCCCCTTGGCACAGACGGCGTAGTATGTGGAAATGGCGAAAGTTCTGCTTTCGTCAGCTCTTTTGTGGGGTGTTTGTCCCCTAGGGAACGGGGAACTGTAAAAACCGATCTGACCCACACCTGCCTTCCTGGGGCTGATGAGGTGTCGTCGGCCCACTCACCGGATCCAATTAAAGCTACTTGGCTGATGTTTCCTAATGAGGGAAAATGGAGGGTTCGTACAGGAAAATTGCAAAGGCAGCACTCATGGCTCCCCCGCTGCCTGGGATTCGGATTATCAGGACAGAAGAGTGGTGTGAGGGTGAGGGGCTGCGTGACAGCTGACAGATGAGGCTGCACCTCAGTGACCCTGGAAAGTTAGGGGCAATAGTGGGAGTTGGGGGGAGGGCAGGAAGTTCCTCAGTTCTTTACCCAGAGTGTGTTTATCTGAATCTTCCTTGAGCTATTCTGAGTTCCATTGCTTGCTAGTTTGGGGTTTTTGCTTTTCAGACATCTTTTAGGGTATTACCTTGCTCATACTCCTCCCTTCCAGCTCTCATAATCTATGTTCTAAGGTCCCTTCCAGCTTTAATTAAAACAAAATCATCATTCTGCAGTGTGCTAGCTACTCTCTAAGAACCCGCTCTGGTACCTTACAGGGCATACCCTGGGTTGTCTGAGGCCATGTCACTCAGATAAGTGCTGGGGATAAAAAGAAACATCAGACCAGTTCTGTCCTCCTCTCCTGGGAGAGGGAGACCACATGCAGACACTCTGTGCACAGGGTAAATGGGAGATTATCTCAGAGTGAAGGCCCTGGCGTGAGGAAGAGACCGGGAAAAGGCTTCTGGCTGAAAGTGGACAGTGAAGGAGGCCCAGGGAGCCGGGGGCAGGGGAGCCGGGAGAGAACGTCATGCTCCAGTGATAGCCGAAGGAAGGGCTGGTGTGTCCGGTGCCATGAGCATGAGAGAGGCCGGTGCCCCGGGCGAGGAGAGTAGCTGGCTTTCCTGTACCTAAGGGGTTCGGCCACACAGGGAGAGAAGGCAGATGCAGAGAATGCAGCGGCCCCTGCTCACAGAGCGCCCGCCCTAACCTGGGGAAGGGGTCAGCCCAAGCACACCGTCACGCCCTGGCGATGCCGTGCCTTTGGTTTCAGAGCTCTGGCAACAAAGCAGATCTTGCAGTAACGCGCAGCCTAGAAATGTTGCTTTCCCAGTGCACATAAAAGTTATGTTTATACTTTACTGTGGTCTATTAAGTGGGCAGTAGTATTGCGTCTAAAAAATAATGTATATGCCTTAATTAAAATATACTTTATTGCTAAAAAAAATGCTAACAACCTTCTGAACTGTCAGTGAGTCGTAACCTTTTTGTCAGTGGGGGCTCTTGCCTCAGAGTTGGCAATTGCTGAAGCCTGAGCTAGCTGTGGTGCTTTCCTAAAATAAGACAGTCACGAAGTTTGCTGCATTAACTCCTCCTTTACTTGAACATTCATTGCAGGGGTGTTAATTAGCCTAATTTAAACTCTTCCAGGTAGCACAGTGGATAGAGTCCCGGGCTTGGACTTGGAAAGACTCAACTTCCTGGGTTCAAATCTGGCCGCAGATCCTTATTAACTGTGTGATTTTAAGCAAGTCACTTAACTTTATTTGCCTCAGTTACCTCGTCTGTAAAATGAGCTGGACAAGGAAATGGCCGATTATTTCAGCATCTTTGTTAAGAAAACCCCAAATGGGGTCACAAAGAGTTGGACTTGAGGGAAAAAATGGCCAAAAATTTCAGTATTGCCCTGGGGAATAGAGAGGCTTGAGGAGAGGAAGAGAGATGGGAAATGGCTGGTTCCCCACACGTGACATTTTTGGATTTAGTTTGCTGTCTTGGATGGATGTTGTATGATTTGTATTGCCCCAAATCAGTTATAATAGTCAGATCAACAGTCACTGATTACTATAACAGATATACTAATAATGAAAAAATTTGAAATAGTGTTAAAATTACCCAAATGTGACAGAGATATAATGTGAGCACATGTTGTTGGAGAAAGAGCACTGGTAGACTTGGTCAACACAGGGTTGCCACAGACCTTCAGTAAGAAACACAATATCTGCAAAGCTCAATAAAACCAAGCACAATAAAATGAGGTATGCCTGTATTAAATTATATACAGCCTAAATTTAAAGTTTACACAGACACACACTAGTTAAATACAAGGCAGTTTGTCCACTAGCAGTTGGGAGGATTTAGGAGATGGTTACTGTAGGCAGCATCTTTAAGAAAAAGAGAGACTTGATAAGGCATGGGTAATGAAAGGATGCTTTCCAGACCTGGGGATAGCCAATGCAAAGGCACTGAAATGATAAATGGTGCATTGTGTGTAAGGACCACAATAAAAACTACACTCTTTGGAGCATATGGTGTGGAAGGAGGAGAAATGAATGTCTAGTGAGCCAGCAAAGATAGATTAGAGCCCAGTTGTTTAGGGCTCTACAGGCTAAACAAAGGAGTTTATATTTCAATCTAAAGACAATAAATGGGATGCTGCTGGAGCTGGAGAATAACATGCTCAGATCTACATATAAGGAAAATTATTGGAAGCATTATGTAGAACAGACTGGAGTGGTGAAAACATTGAGACATTGAGATCACTTAGGAGTCTATTACAATAATCTGGACAAGACATGAAGAGAGCCTGAACTAAAATGATACATGTGTGAGTGGAGAGTAGGCTTGGATACTAGAGATGTTGTGAAGGGAGAAATGTCAAGATTTGGCAACTCATTGGCTGTGTGGGAATCCAGTGAAGAATTCAAGTTATGAACATGAGACTGGAACGATGGTGGCCCTAAAGTGGAAGGTCTTTCTACCTTTATCAGAACAGAGATGTTTGGAAGAAAGAAAGCTCTTGGGGGAAATGATTAGTTCAGTTTTGGACATGCTGAGTTTGAGATATTTCTGGGATAACCAAATAAACTTTGAAGAAAAGAAATTCTTCTAAAAATTTTTTTCAGTGACAAAAATTCTACCTTCTCTCCATCTATCTTCTCTGCCTCACTGGAAAAAAAAAAGAAAAACAAAATCTTTGAACAAATATACATAATTAAAACAAAACAAATTGCTTCAATGTTGACCACTTCTAGAAAAAAAAAGTCTCATTCTTTACAGTGAATCCATTACCTCTCTTTCTGGAGATGGGTAGCAGTTTTCAACTCGAGTCTAATAGGTTTATGACTAGTCATCATGTTGATATGAGTTCTTATGTGTTTCAAAATTGTTTATTTTTACAGTGCTGTTATGGTAGAAATTTATTGTTTCTGGTTGCTTCATTCTGTTTCAGTATATATAAGTCTTCCCAGCTTTCTCTGAAGCTGTCAATTTTATTATTTTGTATAACATATAGAATTAAGTGTAATCTACTTAATTCATATGCCATAATTTGTTCAATCATTTCTTAACTAACACCTGCTTAGTTTCCACTTCTTTACCATTGCAAATGGAACTAGGATAAATATCTTTGTATGTATAGGTCTTTTCCCTCTTTCTTTACTATCTTTGGTGCCTTGACCTATTTGTTTCCCCCTTTTTTTTTGTGCCAATTTTGCCAGTCTGATGGGTGTCAGACAGAACCTCAGAGTTATTTTAATTTTTTTTCCATTATTAGTGATCTGGAACATTCTTTTTTTCACATGACTATTGATGATTTGGATTTGTTCCTCTGAAAACTATGTTAATATCATCAATGACAAATGACCATTTGTCAGTTAGGGAATGGCTCATATTCTTATGCATTTGAATCTGTTTCTTCATCTCTTAGAAAGAAGACCATTATCAGAGAAACTGCCACAGCTCTTTTTTCTTAGTTACCTGCTTCATTTCTGATTTTAGTTGTATTAATTTCCTTTGTTTTATGTAACTGAAATAGTCCATTTTGTTTTCTGTGGTCTTTTCTTTGGTCATGAATTTTTCCTTGTTCCTTTAATTTAAAAAATTATTTTGGTATTGGGTATAAGATATTGATCTAGATCTAGTTTTCCCAGCAGTTTTTGTTAAATAGTGAGTTCTTATTACAATAGTTGGGATCTTTGTATTTATCAGAGACTAGACTGTTGTGTTCAATTTCTTAACCAGTATCAAAGCATTTTGATAATTACTTCTTTGTGGTATATTTTAAAATACCTATCAATATTCAATTATCAATATCAATATTTTATCAGTATCTGGTATTGCTAAGTTTTTTTCCTTCCTATGACTATTAGGAGAGTAAGAGATAATATCAAAGAGATGTTAAGTAATAGACACTCAAGCAGAGTTGTTGAAGTGACATTGAGGGACCGGGAGTACCTGCTTTCCTTTCTAGAATCTGAAAAAACCTCTATTAGACCCTACCATCCACTCCCTAAAACTGTTGTCTTTTTTTCCCTCCTTTTCACAGCTCAACTTCTTAGTTATCTATACTCTTTGCTTCCACCACTTTCCCTCCCCTCCCCTTTCTTTCCTCTTCCTTGCCTTCACATAGGGCATCAGCTGACCTAGAGCAGATACCTCTCATTACCATAATTTCACAAGAGTCATGATAATTGGGGGGCAGAAGAGGCTTTGAAGGCTCTGAGGCATTTGGAGGCTTTTCCCTGAGACTATTTTTATATATTTTTTGACAGCAGAAATGGTTAAAGAAGGTTGAATTTGGGGAGAAAGAGGGAATAAAGGTTGTTCCAGAAAGAGTCTCTTTTGGTCCAGTCTGCTTAGACTGGAGCTTGGCTGAATTGGAGTCCCTCTTCCTCACAGTTGCCTGACACTTTTCATTTTTCAGGGCTCTTCTGGCTGGTGGTGGCTTCTCCACATGGACCTATCGCCAGGGCTATGATGTGAGCATTCCTGTCTATAGCTCCCTGTCAGCTGAGGTGGACCTACCAGATAGAGGACCAGGGTAAGGTGATCCCCACGTAACCTCTTCTTTCCCCATAGGATGGGAGGGCTAGGAGGCGTGACGTGGGCTGTGCACCTAGCCACAGCCCTGCAAGTTTTTGTTTCCCTTTCCCTTTCTCCTTCTCCCCCATGTTATTTCAGCAATATAGGAAATCTTGGTGATCTGGAAACAGTTTTACTTCTACTTATAGGCTGGTTATTAGGGCCCTGGGGCTTGGTAATGAAGGGAGCAGACCACATCGTGACTTGGTGTGGGGTCTGATGGAATTAAGGGATGTAATGGAAAGCATGCTGGATGTGGAGTCAGAAGGCCTGGGGTTGAGGCCAAATTCAACCACTTAGTTCCTGCCATGGCCAGAGCAAGCTGTCTCATCTCTTGACCCATGGTTCCTCCTCTGTAAAATCAGGGGGTGGGAGAAGAGCATTTCTGGCTCTGAGCTCCGGGATGCCTTCTTGTTGTTTACCCTCTTAGGACCTCAGTTTCCCTATATCTAAAGTGAAGGATTGGCCTAGGAGAGAGAGCTTGGTGAATGGTCTGCAGTTGGAACCTTCTGACAACTTTAACAAGTGACAGTCTCTCTGAGCTCTGAGGTTGTGTGTAAGATGACTGAGTAAACTTTGAAGGATACATATATGTGCCAGTCATTATAGTGATGTTATTCTCTAAGACACCTTGGGGCTTTAAATCCCAGAGTTTTATTTATGCTGTGATTCTTCTTGGTAGGCAGAAAGAAGGGACAGGTTGTAGCTGGTGGGAAAGTCCCTTGTACTGGTTGACTGGCAACTGTCTACCCCTTTCTTTATCCTCTAAACTTTCACTTCTGGCTTGAACTGTTCCTCTTCTTCGGTCCCTTGACAGAGGCAAAGATGCTCCCATTACCCATTTGGGGGAACTGGGGCAGAAGTGTTTTAGATTTGCTGTACTTTGTGAGAATTACTTCTTGGGGTTGTTTCTCACATTTCTTGAGGTATCCAAAGGAGTGATAAGACCATTGTCTTTTATTTTCAATTTTTCATGCCCCATATCCTTTTACCATTTTTTCCCTAATGGGAATCTGTAAAAGATCACGACTGCTAGTGTCTGTAAGGTTTGTTGGCTTCAGGTAGGATTTTTGTCATTTTTCCTTTAAAAGGAGCTAAGTTAGGAGTTTACAGCTTGCATAAGTGACAGAATTAGAAGGTCACATGATCTTTTAAAAATTTAGAATTTGGCCTTTTGAGGGAATCATGGAAGCCTGCCTGCCTGCCTTCCCTCTCTCTCCTTCCTTCCTTCCTTCCTTCCTTCCTTCCTTCCTTCCTTCCTTCC
>JAJPUD010003430.1:227888-248104 GCA_023553655.1 Myrmecobius fasciatus
TCCTTCCTTCCTTCCTTCCTTCCTTCCTTCCTTCCTTCCTTCCTTCCTTCCTTCCTTCCTTCCTTCCTTCCTTCCTCCCTCCTTTCTATCCTTCCTTCAACCAGTTTTCTCATTTTACAGATAAAGAAACTGAGGCCCTCTGATATTGACTTTAACCTAAATTTGTGCAGGAAATAAACAGATCTGGATTTCTGTTCTCATCCTTGGATTCCAAGGAGAAATGATTCCTATTGGCCACATCCCTATGAACATCACCTGTGTGGCACTGTATTTGTATTTTAGTTAGTCGTATCCCATTTACATTTGAATCTTTTTGGGGCAGCCCCTGAGAGTTTTGCAGGTTGTTGGTCTTTGAGCCCTTTCTGTTCCACTGTATTGTGTGATCAATACATTATACAGCTATATAAAACAGTCAGCTTTGCTGACTGAATGGGAAGTAGGAGAAGGGCAGTATTTGCTTAGGAGTAGGTAATAGGGCAGAGAATGTTTCATTTTTGTCTTTGTGCCTAGTGCCTGTCACATAGTAGGTGCTTAATAAATACTTGGTGGATATTGAGGGAATGAAGTAAGAATTCAGTAAATGAGGGAGGGTGGGCCATTCTGAAGGAACAGGGCGAGTCAGAGTAAGGTGGCTGAGAGGAGTATGTGCTCAGGAGACCATCCAGCTGGGTTAACACTTAGAAGGGAGTGAAATGTGCCAAGGGTAAAAAGGTAAAGTGGCATCAGATTGTGAAAAGCCTCAAACTCTAGGTAAGTCAGTCATCATTGGGATAGTTTGATGCTTTCCTTTATTCATATATGGATATTTAAGTTGAAGGGAATGAGACTAAAGGGAGGTGGTGGGAGTGTGTATATGTGGAGGGCTGGAAGTAGAAATTGACTATAGATTATGATATAAATGACTTCCTGAATATACATTTGGCCCCTGTGTAATGAAGTCCTGCCAAACCCTCTCCCTGGCCTTTGCTTATGATTTAGTAGAGGGATGAAATCAGTTTTTGGCACTAGTCCTAATTGGGTCATTCCCAGAAATACCATATTTCTTTATTTGGAGCCCCAGAGAGCATTTTAATGATGACAATCAAACTTATGTACAAAGATGAGTGATTTCATTGATGGAGTAGGAGAATGATCCCCGGATTTGGAGCCCTGAGTCCCAGCTCCAATGTTTTAGTCCTGTGACCCAGCAAATCGCTTCACCTTTCAGCTCTCAGTTGCCATATTCATCGATGGCTATAATATCCTTGGTATTTTCTACCTTATGGGTTTGTTGGGGAGAAAAATACTTTTATCAGCCTCCAAGTGATACCTACTTGTGTGTTATTGACTTCTATCCAGTGTCACCCTTCAGGATTTATAAACTGCTTTCTTCTCAAAAATATGCTGAAATAGATGGTACAAGTGTGATTATCCCCACTTTACAAGAAGGGAAAATAAGACTCAAGGAAACTGTGATTTGCTGTGAATCACAGAAACCCAGCTCCTTCTTTCAGTTGGATTCAGGTTTCCGGATGTTTTCTAGTTTGCCTTTGCTTAAGTCGGCCTCCTAAAAACCAATTCCATGAATTCAACCATATGACTTCATGAAGTGTTAGGCCCTAGGCCAAGTGTGACCCTCTTGTGCTGGCCTGTATCAGAAAGAAGTTGAAACACAATTGATTTAATTTCATTCTTCCATAAGAATGGACAGTTCTATCTTAGAATTGGCCCAATTTGTTGGTGACATTTTGTTTTTATTATTTTTTGAGCCCAGTTAGCATGGCCGGGCCAAAGAGGTTTCAGACCTTTCAGGTCATCTCTAGAAAAAATGTTGCCTTTTTATAATCCTCCCAATCCTATTTTGAAGATTTAGGATTCTCTTCAAGAGGATAAAGAGGCCTTTGCCTATAGGAACCAGCACTCTGCCCATCTACTACTAGAGCAATTCTGAATGCACTCTTTTATATAGGTGGAGGGAAATCAGTCATGTGACAGTATTCCTAATTAAACTAAATACTTAGGAAAGTACCAAGAAACTGTGTCTTTATTTTTGTTAATTAGCAAGTGGTCCATCTAAATGTGATTCTCAAACACTGCAGATCATAAAATTTAAAGATAGAATGAATCTTTGAGGTCACCAGATCCCATCTGCCTCATTTCATAAATAAAAAAATGAGACCAACAGTGTTGAAATAACTTCCTGATCAATTTAGACGATTTGGACACAGGCCCTCTGACTCTGAATCCCATACTCTTTCTACTAGATTCTTGAGACCTTTCCCTGATTTCTTGACTAATCTTGTGGCTTCTAATTAATCTCGCCTCTCATAATCCTCTTCTCCCCATGTCCACATCAGCAGAAGTACAATTTCATATTGTCTTGAATTGGTATTGATATGGTAGCTTCATGTACTTGCATTTATTTATCCTCTCTTTGAAGAATGGGATGAATTTGAGTCTGTTCTCAGAAGGTGAAACTGAGGCTCCAAAGCTACCTGAATGAGGCAGCGTAATGTGCTGGCTGGAGGAGCCAGGAGACAAGGGTTAGGGCTGGACCTGACACTTGTTACCAGATGAACATGGACAGGTCATGCCAGCTGTTAAATATACTATTCCAAGGCTTCTGATGCACGACATTGTTCAAAAGGAGCGTTTTTTGAGAAACTGAGGAAATAGCATCAGTGCTTACTCCTTGCAATAACTTGGGTATTTATGAATATACAGAATATAGCATTTTCTCCTTATGTAACTTAGTCAGCCATAGATTGGCCCAGCTGACAAGTCGGTGAGGCACCTTCTCCCCTCAGCCCAACCCTTTTTCTGACCTGGAGTAGATTTGGCTTGGGACTTTGGTCACATTTTGTGAGACCCTCAAACTTTGTCAGATCCATCCTTGAAGTACCATTTTTGGCAATGGGCTTACTTGGGGACCTGTTTTGTGTCCTCTTTATAATGTGTTATGGCATTTTCTTGTTATTTACGTATCTTACTCCTGACTGGACTGCACATACTCATTCTTATTTCAACTTTGCATCACCCTCAGCACCTAACAATAAGCTTTGCATGCAGTAGATGCTTAATAAATATTTGGGGGTTGTACACATGCACAGAAAGTAACTCTCTCTGCCTGTAATCCCCAACCAAAGTAAGGGGAGGCCCATTCGGGACAGTTATTTTCAAGGGAGAATGCTCTTTGCTCTGTCTAACTTCAAAGGCTTTCTAGGCCTGACTAGAGCATCTGCCCAAGGCCTTCCAATCACTTTGATCTCTTCCTCTCAGCCCCAGGAGGTACTTCCTTCTGTCATCGCAGATGGCCCTTCATCCTGAGTACCGCTCCGACCTGGAGTCCCTCCAAGCCCAGCACGGAGAGTCGGTGCTGGTCCTGGAGAAGTGCACCAACCTCTCTGAAGGCGTCCTTGCCACTCGCAAGCGCTGCCACAAGGACCAGACTTTTGATTACCCCCAAGTCCTGCAGGTCAGTACTGTTCTCCTCCTGTCTCTTACCACATGCAACCAGGTGAAGTCAGAGGTAGGAGCGTGGCATGACTCCAGATGGTACTTAGGGAGGGCATGCCTTGTGTCTGTGCAAGGTAGTCTGTAGGGCGATGCTGTGGAGAGAGACCTGGACTGCAATCTGAGCTCTGCCCCTTGTTACCCAGGGCACCCTTTTGGTACCCAGGGCACCGTGGACGAGTGAGCCGATCTCTCTGTGTCTTTGTTTTTTCATCTCCAAGACAAATAGGGAAGCGTTAGATGATTTATACCTGGCCTTCCAAATCTCAGGCTTTTGGTCTTGTGGCTCAGCTCTAAATAAGCCATCCCAGCACCGCAGGCCAGAGAGGTGGCCTTGCGAATAAGCCATGGCTTGGCTTGGGGAGGGAAACAAGTCGAGCTTCCTCTCGCTGCCTTGAGACCAGTTCGGGGTCTGAACGTTCTTCGACTTGCCAGTTTGAAGGACGTGAGCAGTGACCTTTGCTGCTTCCCTCTCAGAGGAAGGTGGCAGGCCCTGTATGGCCCCTCCATACCAGGTATGGATTCCTTGCCTCAGTTGAGTGCCGCTTTGACCCTGCAGAGGCAGGGCAGCAGCATCTGCTCCTCTGGGGATGTTTTTGTAGGCAAGATGTTTAGCATTCCTCGGGTGTGGGGGCAGGGAAAGGAGAATTCTGAAATCCTCAGCCAAAGAGAACAATTGAGTTTTGTTCACTTAGCTACTTGAAATGCAGACAGGCTTGCCCAGGGAGAGCTCTCGAGGAGATGGGGTCCTTTTTTGAACTCCAAAGTGAGCTGGCCCATGCTGAGATTGTTAAAATACTTTCCCTCACAAAGCAGGGCATCTCCCTCTGGAATGTCTAGCTGATAACAGCGATGATGTGAGCAGATGTATTTATAGTAACCTTTGTCTAGACAGGAAAAATGGTTATCAGCATGTGTGTCCACATCTGGATGACTGTCTCTCTCTGGGCCAAATTGGGGCTTTCCACCTGCCACTGGAAGATCTAGTGACTCATTTAATTCTTACTAGAATTGTGCGTCTTTCTCACTTATCTTTAGAAGAGTCGAGAATATTGAGTATTTCCTATAGCTTTCTTTCATTTCTTTCTGTTTGTCTCAAAATACTTCAAAATAATTTCTTATCTTTTGGGGGATTGGAAGAGGGAATAGGGAGAGCTTGGATGTTTGGAGTTTCAGGGTCTCTTCCCGGTCTGCTTCTCCTCTTGCAGCCATCTGGATCCTCTACATTTCTTGTTTCCATAAACACCAGGTGGGAAGGTTAGACCTAGTATCTGAGTAAGTGGTCTTTTAAAAATTTTTTTTTGAAGTTGTGTGTGTGTGTGTGTGTGTGTGTGTGTTTAATATTATTTTATTTTTTCCCCCTAGTTACATGTCAAGAAGACTTTTAACATTCATTTTTTACAAGATTTTGAGTTGCAAAGTTTTCTCTCTATCCCTCTCTCCCTTCTCCTCTTCCAAAGCTGGTAGGTAGTTTGATACAGTTTATTCTTGTGCTATCATGTGAAAACATATTTCCATATTAGTCATGGTTGTGAAGGAAGAAACAGATCAAAAGGAAAAAAAGAAAATGAGAAAGAATAACGTAAGTAAAAAATACATGCTTTTATCTGCATTCTGAGTCCATCAGTTCTACCTGGTTATGGAGAGCATTCAATCCTTTGTACTTATCTGAGATCATTGGGTTGCTGACAAGAGCGAAGAAAATCAGTTGATTGTCACACAATGTTGCTGATACTGTGTACAGTGTTTTCCTGGTTTAACTCATTTCACTTAATATCAGTTTATACAAGTCATTCCAGGTTTTTCTGACATCTGCCTGTTCATCATTTCCTCCTGAATAATAGTATTTCTTTACATTCATTATACCACAGCTTATTTGACCATTCCCTAATTGATGGGCATCCCCTCATTCTCCAGTATTTTGCCAGCATGAAAAGGGCTGCTATAAATATTTTTGTAGGTCCTGTTCTGGTTTTTTTTTTTTTTTTTTTATGATATCTTTGGGTTACAGATCCAGTGGTGATCTTGCTGGGTCAAAGGGCATGCACAGTTTGATTGCCCTTTGGGCATAGGTCCAAATTGCTCTCCAGAATGGTTGGATCAGTTCACAACCCCACTACAGTGCATTAGTATCCCAATTTTCCCATATTCTCTCCTACATTTATCACTTTTCTTTTTTTGTCACATTAGCTAATCTGATAGGTAAGGTAGTATCTCAGAGTTGTTTTAATTTGCATTTCTCTCATCAAAAATGATTTAGAGTATTTCTTCATATGCTTCTAGATGGCTTTGGTCTCTTTATCTGAAAACTGCCTGTTTATATCCTTTGACCATTTGTTAATTGGGGAATGGCAGTCTTATAAATTTGACTTAGTTCTTTCTGTTCACACTTGCTGTAAAGATTGTTTCCCAGCTTTCTGTTTTCCCTCTAATCTTGTTTGTATTGATTTTATTTGTACAAAAACTTTTAAATTTAATATAATCAAAATTACCCATTTTGCATTTTGTAATGCTCTCCACCTCATGTTTAATCATGATTTTTTCCCTTTCTTATAGGTCTGACAGGTAGACTGTTCCTTGGTCTTCTAATTTGTTTAGGTTGTTACTTTTTATGTTTCAATCATACACCTACTTTAAACTGATCTTGCCATACAGTTTTATGAGGTGTGTGTCTGTTTTTAAGGCTGAACATGCTTACCTTAGTTTCCAGCTAAATGCAGAGTGACTCTTATTGGGTTACCATTTTTTTTTTCTCTCCAAACACACAAGGTATGTCTTAGTTCCAGTTCCCTGGAAACTGAAAAAGTTTCATCTCTTTTCCAAATGACAGTCTTGTAGAAATCTTGAGACCTTGGTGCCTTAATCAGTATTCTTTGGATAAACCTTTGTTTTCTAGCTTCCTCTTCTCCATCTCATTTGTGAGGATGCCTACTGCATTCTTTAGAGAACTTGTAGTTCTACTTGGTAGACCTGTCCTGCGACATGAAAAGTCTGACTTTTCCAAGCACCATGGGGACAAACTTGGAGTTTGGGACTTGGGTATCTAAAAGTGATTCCTATCCCTACTGTCTGCGGCATTGTTATGAAGCAGCTTGGGGATGGGTGGGTCAGAGGTTTGGAGTCCAAGGACCTAAGTCCCAGTTCTGTTACTGATACTTGCACTTGTATGATCTTGGGCTTTGATTTTTAGGTGAGAAAAATGAATCTTTTCCAGTTTAAAATTCTATGAGCTTTGTGATCATCACCTTCTTATTCCTTGGTACTTCTGGTTCTCTTTACTGCTAGTATCCTTGCTGTTAGGATCCTAGAAGATGTCCTTGGCACTTAGCACAGTGCCTGGCACATAGTAGGCACTTAATACTTGTTGACTGATAAAACATTTCCAGTTGTATTGGTGAGGACAGATAACTGTTAAAAAAAAAGTCTAAAAGAACTGATGGAGTCTGAATACAAATTAAAACTGCTATTTGTCACTTGTTTTATTTTTTTCATGTTTTTTTTTTCTTCTGGTCTGTGCCTTCTTTTACAATATGACTAATATGGAAATATATTTTGTATGATTGCAAATTTATAACCTGCATTAATCATTACTTATTGCCTTGGAGATGTAAGGGAAAGAGGGAGAAATTCAGAACTCAGAATTTAAAAAAAAAAGTGTTAAAATTTGTCTTTACAGGTAATCAGGGAAAAAATAAAATATTATTCAAGAAAAAAATCTAGACTTGTGGTGTTTTGAGTGTGTTGACTTCTTTTGGTTTCAAACTATAGAACACTTTTGATCTGGGGCTTAGAGCTCAGTCTTCCAATATTGCTTTTTCACCTATAGGAGGCTTCTTTCTGCATCGTCCTTCGTGGAGCCCGACTGGGCCAGGCAGCTCTGAGTGATGTTCTTCAGGCCGGCTGTGTCCCAGTTATCATCGCTGATTCCTATGTCCTGCCCTTTTCAGAAGTTCTGGACTGGAAGAGGTAGTGTATTTTTGCCTTTTGCCTCATCTCCTTTGGCTTATTTTCCCTCTTCAGGGTGTTGGCCTGTTGCTTCTACTGATAGCACTCCGATGAGCCTGATGTAGTATAGAATGAAGGGCCCAGAAAATGCCCTACAATTTATGTGGGTCAAATTAAAGAGTGCTTTTGATTGCTGAAGAGGTGGGCAGGGGCAGGGGGTTAACAGTGAGAGTAGCTCATCAAATAGAAAATTCTTGTCATCAAATAGTTCTTGTTGAGTTAACTTTCCCTCTGTAAGACTCAGTTTCTTCATCTGTAAAGTAGATATATTAAACTCACAGAGCTGTTTTGAGGGAAGTGCTTTGTTAAAGGGAAAAAAATATATCATTTGTAAAAATATTACACAAATTACTTAAAATAATTTTGCAATACTATGTAAATTGCCCTTGTATGATAATTCCGTGGAGGGCTTAGCAAGGGTTAAGAGTAAGGGTTGGTGAAACTTAGTTGACACCCTGTGTATCTTCTGCCTATTCCTGCTTTGAATGCTGAGTTAATTTCTTTTTTACTATCTTTGTGAATGATTTTATAGTCCTGGTTCATTTTAGGAGTCACTAGAAAAGAACCTTGAGCTAATATAAATGGCCTATTTATAAATGGCTCCTGGTCATGGGGTTGGCTTTTCATATCATCTTCTCCGTGTTAGAGGGTATGATTGTTGCCCTGTACTGTGCCTTGCCCAGTAACATCTTTAGAACTTTCTTTTAGGAAAGACGTTAGCAAAGTAGACTGTTGAGAGGAGGGTGATCTGAATGATGAGGAAACTGTAAGGTGAGCTATACAGGGATCAGGCCCAGGAGCTAGGAACATTTGGCCTAGAGAGGAGATGACTTATAGGAGGAAGTGACCAATGTCTTCACATGGATAGGGGCTGTTGTGAAAGGAGGATTAGATTTATTTAACTTGACCATCAGGCAGAACCAATAGTAGGTAGAAGTTAGAGAGGAGCAGGTTTAGCTTGAGAAAATGAAAAAGTTTTAAAGGATGAGATCTGTCCTAATAGGGAATAAATTGTCCTGGACAGCAATGCGCTCCTAATGCCCGAAGGTCTGCAGGCCCTCTCTGTTCTTGGTGATGTCCCTAGCAGCACGGCCCAAGGCGGCTCGGTGAGGTTTGTCACCTCAGTCCCTCTCTTCCTGATTGCCCTTTCTCCATCACCTTCCTAGGTCCCGCCTTCCAAAAGAACATGTCCTGGTTCAGACCCTTAGGCTAGGTTAGACTCCTGGCCTCGGCTTGTTCCTCGAGGCAGCTGGCAGTGCTGGTCAGCGTGGCAGAATTGGTTTATTCCAGGCCTGGTTTCCCTAGAGCTTACAGCTTTCCCCTCTCTTCCTTTCCATGATCTCTTTTACCTACAGGGCATCTGTGGTCATACCTGAGGAGAAGATGCGAGACATGTACAGTGTGCTGCGGAGCATCCCCCAGAAGCAGATCGAGGAGATGCAGAGACAGGTAAGGGCTGGGCCTGGGTGGGCTCCCTGCTGGAGCCTCCCCGGGAAGTCAGTACAGTACAGCACCTCCTCCTCCTCCTTGTCAGGGAGATCCCCTCTCCTCCTTAACTGGGGTCTCAGGGGTGAGTGAGCGGAGCTCCGAGTGGGCAGGAGGGACCTGAGGTCATCAGATCCCAGAGTGGGGGAGTCCTCTGGGCCAGCCTGCTCCCTTCCCAGAGAAGGAGCCTTAGATGGGAGCTCTCAGCCCCGTGCCCGACGTATGGCCTGGAGCCACCTTTTGAGGAGAAATGGCAGCACTGGTTATGGCTGATGGCACTGGCACCCTAAAGGAAGAGGAGGAGGAGGAGGAGGAGGAGGAGGAGGAAGAGGAGGAGGAAGAGAAGGAGGAGAAGGAAGAGAAGGAGGAGAAGGAGGAGAAGGAGAAGGAGGAGAAGGAGGAGAAGGAGAAGGAGGAGAAGGAAGAGGAGGAGGAGAAGGAAGAGAAGGAGGAGGAGGAGGAGGAGGAGAAGGAGGAGGAGGAGGAAGAAGATGACAATGACATTGACAGGGCAGTGTCAGGTAGCTGAGAATTGTGAGCTGTGCACCAGGCTGTGTCTGTGAGAGCTGACATGGCCGATCCCGGAGGCAAAGGTCGTACTGATGACAATAGCAGCCATAAGTGGAATGGGCTGGGAGCCCTTCAAGCAGAGGCGTGCTGTGGAAGGGGATTTCTTTCTGGGATGTGTTGGAGGGCTCTTTCAATCGCAGAATTCTGTGATACTAGTCTGGGAACAATTTTAAAAATTAAACTTAAAAATAGCATCTACAGATAAGTAGTTACTTATTGTTGTCTCAGATGAATCAGTAATAATGAAAAATCTCTATCTGTTTGTAAACTTTGCCACAGTTATAAAGTGGGCCACGCAACTTTTATAATTTTGGCCTCAAAATATGCATTGTAAGTATTCCTGTTTGACAGAAGGGAACAGTGAAGTGCAGAGGTTAGATAGATAGATCCACTGAGGTCACAGTCTTCTGAGTGGATGAACTGGGAATTGAACCAAGCCAGAATAAGATGTGACTGGGAAATGTTTATTTTTTTTTTAATTTTAATTTTTTTTATTTGCAAAACATATGTGTGGGTAATTCTTCAACATTAACCCTTACAAAGCTTTCTGTTACAGATTTTTCCCCCCTACTCCCCACCCCTCCCCTAGATGGCAAGGATATTCACTACATGTTAATTATGTTAAAATACTTGGCAAATCGGATATATGTATACATATTTCCACACTTATCTTGTTGTGCAAGAAAAATTGTATCTACATGAAAGACATATCAGATAAAGGATAATGTAAGCAAACAGCAATCAAGAGTATGACAATGTTATATTGTGGTCCACATTTCACATCCCTCTCTCTGGGTATATATGGCTTTCTTCACTGAACAATTGGAGGTGGTTTGAAACATTTCATTGTTGAAGAGAGCCATGTCCATCAGAATTGATCATCATATAGTACTGTTGTTGCCGTGTATAATGATCTCCTGGTTCTGCTCGTTTCACTCAGCATCAGTTCATGCAAGTCCCTCCAGGCCTCTCTGAAATCATCCTCTTCATCGTTTCTTACAGAGCAGTAATATTCCATAACATTCATATGCCATAATTTATTCAGCCACTCTCCAATTGATGGGCATCCATTCAGTTTCCAGTTTCTAGCCACTACAAAAAGGGCTGCCACAAACATTCTTGCACATGTGGGGCCCTTTCCCTCCTCTAAGATCTCTTTGGGATATAAGCCCAATAGAAACACTGCTGGGTCAAAGGGTATGCACAGTTTGATAACTTTTTGAGCATAGTTCCAAATTGCTCTCCAGAATGGTTGGATCCGTTCACAGCTCCACCAACAATGCATCAGTGTCCCAGTCTTCCCACATCCCCTCCAACATTCATCGTTATCTTTTCCTGTCATTTTAGCCAATCTGACAGGCGTGTAGTGGTACCTCAGAGTTGTCTTGATTTGCATTTGTCTGATCAATAGTGATTTGGAGCAACTTTTCATATGACTATAAATAGTTTTAATTTCATCCTCTGAAAATTTCTGTTCATAACCTTTGACCATTTATCGATTGGAGAATGGCTTGAATTTTTATAAATATGAGACAATTCTCTATATATTTTAGAGATGAGACCTTTATCAGAACCCTTAAATGTAAAGATGATTTCCCAATTTATTGCTTCCCTCCTAATCTTGACTGCATTGGTTTTGTTTGTACAAAAACTTTTTAACTTAATATACTCAAAATTATCTATCTGGTGTTCAATTAAGAGTTCCAGGTCTTCTTTGGACATAAATTTATTCCATCTTCACAGGTCTGAGAGATAAACTATATTACGTTCCTCTAATTTACTTATAGTATCACTCTTTATATGTACATCATGAACCCATTTAGATCTTATCTTGGTATGTGGTATTAGATGTGGGTCAAGCCCTAATTTCTTCCACACTAGTTTCCAATTTTCCTGGGAAATGTTTAATGAAATAAAATACACGGCCCCATGGACAGTGTTCATTTGTGGTTTTCTAAGGTAAGATGCTGCCCACAGGGATGTGCCGCCTCCCCCCCCCCCCCAGGTCTCACTTATCCCCAGGCCATTGGTTCTGAGTTGTGTGGGTGCCTGCTAACCCCTGGCCTTGTTTGTGTCCCAATTTGGGTTTTCTTGGAAAGATCCTGGGGTGGTGGGCCATTTCCTTCCCATTTTGCAGATGAGAAAACTGAGGAGAACAGAGTAAGGTGACTTGCCCAGGGTCACCCAAGTGGTCTTTGTCTGAAACCCAATCTGGGCTCAGGAAGGTGTGGTCCTGCCTTCAAGCCAGATGACCCTGGCTGCAGAGCGGCATGTAAATAATCCTTTATCCTTTGTGGTTATGAAACAGGATATGGTTTTGTACCAAAGAAAAATCATTCCTAATTTTCCCATCAGTAGCTTTCGAGACCAGGAAGAGGCCATCAGTTGGAGGACTTTATACACCTGCTTATTCTCTTCCTCGACATCTGGGCCATTTCTCCCTTCTCCTATAATTGAAGACTTATTGGAGCATTATTTCCCGAATTTCCTTTTTATAAGAACAATATGATAATGGAGAGCATCTGTATAGTACATTAAGTTTTACAAAGGCCCTGCAAATGTTACCTCAATCTGTCCTCACAGTCCTAGAAGGCAGGCCCTTTTATTATCCCCATTTTACAGATGAAGAAACTGAGACAAAGAGGTCAAGTGACTGCCCAACTGGGTGGGAGGAAGGATTTGAACTCAGGTCAGACTTCTTTCCTAAGGCTGATCTGCTCTGATCTTGATGTGCCCAAACCCCCTGCCTTTGTTCAGTCCAGGCTGCTTTGTAGAGACTTTTTTGCTTGTCCACCCAGGATAATGTGAGTTCCTTGAGGGTGGGGACTGTTTTCCTTTCTGCCTCTGGTGCCTGAATCACAGTGGGCACTCCGCAGGTGTCTGCTGATTGATGGACTGGCAGCACTCATAGCAGCAGTTGAGATCTGTAGGAGGACTTTCAGGTTTGCAGGTGCTATATGAACCTCATGCTACCCCGTGAGGTAATTTCTGTTTAATTCCCATTTCAGATAGGGAACTGAGGCAGCGGGACCGAGCGACCTGCCCAGAGTTACATAAAGGGGCAGAATCAGAGCCCAAGGCTCCCCAGGGGCCAGCCCCCCACTCTCTCCATGGCGCTGGGCTGCTGGTAGCTGGCTACCCTGGAAGTCTGTGGCTAAGTGTCAGCCGGTGTCACGTAACTGAATGGACTCTGCCTGGGGAACTCACAGAGAGCTCTCTTCAGACCCCAACGTCGCTGTCTGGGGCTCCCTCCCCAGGGCCTCCCTGGAAAGCCTGCTGGGTAGTTCCCTGGCAAACAGGCCCCCTGCAGAGGGCATTCTCATCAGTGGTGGCTCTCCCCTGGCAGTGCAGGGGCAGTACATGCCCACCAGGGGTCTCTGTTTGCCCACTCTTTGGGCTCCAGGGGCTCAGGGCCTGGAGAGAGGTCCCCCACTAGTTTCCTTCTGGCAGCAAGGTCGGGGAGCAGGAGGGTTCCCTGCTGGGCGGTGCTCTCCCCTTGGGCGGCAGAGACCAGCAGTCATGGCGTCCTGACCCATCGATGCTCTAGAGCCCCTTGTCCTGGTACTGGGAAGTGAGGGACCTGAGCTGGTGGGGTGAGGAACAGAACCGGGGCTCGGAGCGGGCCTGAGGCTGCAGCCTGCGGGACCCGGCTCACAGCCCCAGAGCCAGAGAAGGAGGCGAGAAATGGCCGGGGGAGCAACCAGCTCTGCAGCTGTGCTCGGGTCGGGGGCCCACAGGAGCTCCCGAGAAAATTCAGTCTTTTCTGCCATTATCCAGTGCTCCTTCTGCTCGTTTTGGCTGTCATCAAACTAGACCACGCGGTGGAGAAGAAGGGACTGCAATAGTGGAGCAGACACAGGGCACTCCTGAAAATTCTGTCTCCCCACTTGGCCATCGGTTACTCCGGTGCTGCCGTGGACTTGGGACCCCTTAGTGATGCAGTCGTCGGCCTCTATTCTTGGCTGTGCTCCACCACCCTTGTCCGTGGCCACCATAAATTCCCTTGTGTCTGTAGATAAAAGTAGACTTTTCCCCGGCATGGTGAGGCTACAGTCTGCCGGCCAGCCGCTGCACTGGCCATCTGGCCCGTCTGCCCTCCCTTCCTGGTGCACATTGCCCTGCTGAGATCTTTGATTCCTCCTCAGAATTCCTGCACATTGTAGTCTGCCCATCACCTGCCCGCTTTGTGAGACTCTTTACTTCTCTGAGATTGTTTTATCCCATCTCACTGCCATTCGGCAACATGCTGGTACTGACAAGATCCACCTTTGTTTCTGGGAGAGCCACCTGCATCAGTCAAGCAGCGTGTAAGTTCTGAGACTCTCCTACATAGCTGACAATTCGCTGGGCACTATGGAGGAATGACAGGAGGCATAAGACATAGTGCTTGCCCTGAGCCAGCCCACGTGCAATCCCAGAATGCCTTGCACTGCGGTGTTGACAGCTTGCATTTGAAAGCCTTCTGCTTTCTGAGGCACATCTCCCTCTCAGAGATAGCTCTTAGTTGTTAGAGCTTTGCTCACGCCAAGCCCAAGTTTGTTGCTCTTCAACTTCCACCTCAGAATTAGGGTTCCAGCCATTCCTTGTTCTTTCTTTTGGAGCCGAGCCAGACAAACCCAGTCCCGCTTTCTGTGACAGCTCTTCAGTGTCTTGACGCTAACAGCTGGGCCTTTCCGGACGCTCCTCTCTGAGCTGAACTGCCCCCAAATCCTTTAATCCATCTTCGTGGAGTGTATCTTCTGGTCCCTTCGTCTTCTTGCCCTTCCTTCTCTGAACGTGCCTTCGCTTGTCGATGCCCTTCCTAGAAAGTGGTGTTTAGAACTGGACAGTAGGTGACAGATTAAGTCCGACCAAGACAGGGGATGGCAGGATTATCACATCTCTGTGCCTTTTTAATGCATCCTGAAATCATTAGGTTTCATTTGACTGCCATGTCACACCTATATTGAATCTGCAACCCACTAAAACTCAGATTCATTGATCCACAGGATCTAGCCAGTCTTTGCTCAGCATATATTTTTGAAGTTGATTATTTGAAGCCCACTTTTAGATTTCTTAAACTTTATGATAATTGAGTAGAAGTAGCTTAGTGTTTGGGAGGCACCAAAGGAAAGTATGGGAGAGGAGAGGTATTAGACTGACTACTAAACTGAAGGACCACAGAGCCGTTGTGCTGATCTCATTGTTATCTGCCTGTGAAACCCGGACAGTCTACCAGTGCCATGCCAGGAAATGGAATCACTTCCATCCGAATTGTCTTAGGAAGATTCTGAAGATCACCTGGCAGGATGAGATACCAGCACTGAGCTCCTTTTTCAAACTAAACTGCCAAGCACTCCAACTCTGCTGCAGAAAGCACAACTCTGTTGGCTGGATGTACACTTGCCTCTCTCTCTCTCTCTCTCTCTCTCTCTCTCTCTCTCTCTCTCTCTATTTATTTATTTATTTATTTATTTATTTATTTATTTATAGAGAACTCACACAGGGTAAGCACTCACAAGGTGATCAGAAAAAAAACAATACAAGGGCACAAGATCTCCCTTAAGAACTTTAGAATTTATTGTATGACATGGAAGACATTGGCATAGAACCTCCCAGCATGGCGTGCCCTCATCAGAGAAGGTGCTGTGCTCTAGGAGCAAAGCAGAATTGAATTAGATCAGAAAATACTCGAGCTGTACAGAGCTAGAGAATCCATCCCAAATGTTCATAGGGACTCTGTGTCGGACCTGTGGCAGAGCATTCTGAGCTCATATTGCTCTGATAAGCCACAGTCGCACACACTGTGACTCAACTTTAACATAGTGATGTCATTTTGATCCTCAGAACTAAGGACAACAGCCAACCAGACCATTGTTCTAAATCAGAGATCTGCCAACTGTAGCCTGAGGGATAAATCCAGTCCACCAGCCTATTTTTGCTTGGTTAATGAGCTAAGAATGTTTTTTATATTTTTAAATAAAGTTTAATTTTGGCATGGCATAGCAAAAACAGTAATAGTTTGCCAAGTCTATGCTGTCAAGATCTTTTAAAATCCTGACTGTTATCTATTCATTAGTTTTTCCTCATAGATTTGTTTGATCTGCAAATTAGTCCAAGCCATCTTACTGTAGCACACTGTTGAATGGCCTTTGTTTGAAGACATCCAGTGAGAGGGGAGCCCAGATTTCCAGGGGCATCTATTCCTCCTTTGGATAGTTTTAGTAACGTGGTTCTCAAAAAGAGGTGCCTCCAGTCTCTGCTAGACTTATATAGAATTATACAAATTATGTAGTATTATCAGCTGCCCACCTCTTGCATTATGCTAAGAATTCCCTTGGGAAAGAATCATACTATTATTTGGGGAGCAAAGAAAGTTTGAGAATCGTTGTTCTAGTGCTTAGGGAGTTTTTCCTTAAATCGAGGCCAAGTTTGCCATTTTACAACTTTACTCATTGCTTCTAGGTCTGCCCTCTAGGGTCAAACAGAACAAATCTAGTCCTTCTTCCATGAGATGGCCACTCAAATGCTTGGACACAACTAGTTTTTCCTCTTGAGTCTTATTTCAGGCTGAACATCTCCAGTCCCTTCAATTGATTCTCAGAGTAGACTCAGGGCTTTTCACTGTCTTAGCTCCTCCAGATACTCTTGGGGTTAAAGTGTCATGCCTCCATTGTGGTGCCTAGAACTAAACCCAAGCCCCAGATGGACTCTGACCAGGGCGCAGGATGGCCAGGCTATGGCTCGCCCCTTTCTTCCTGAAAACTGCTGCTTTTAACAGAGTGTGCATTTCCATTGGTAGGTTATGTTGCTGGGACATGCCATCTTCTCTTTAGGTTTATAATCCACTGGGTCTTTTTGTGAGTGCTGACTGTCTTGTTATGCTTTCCCAGCTTGTATTTGTGAAGTTGTTGTTTTGTTTTGTTTTGGTTTTTTTTTTTTGGATCTCAAATGTAAGACCTTACATTTATCCTTTTATACTTTAACTTGATAGATTTGGCTCAGTGCTCTAGCCTATAAAGATGTTTTGTTTGTTTGTTTGTTTTTGGAACCTGGCTATATTTTCCAGCTCATTAGCTATCCTTCTGAGTTCTGTTTCATCTGCATATTTGATAAAAATATTTTTTGTGATTATCTCCTTTTTCCTTTCTTTTTATGCCTTTGTCCAAATCATTATCAATGTAGTGCCAAGCATTAATCCGTGGGGCATTCCACTGGTGACTTCTCTCCTTCCTGGAGAACCATAAGCCTTGCCATTCAGTCAGCTCAGAGAGTTTTGTCACACAGCTCTCATCTCTCTTATCTTTTCCACAAGAGTGACATGAGAAGTTGGTAAAATGTGGGAAGACTGCATAGTATTTCCCTGATATAGTTTAATAACTTGAACCTTCACATCCTGGTGATTTCAAGTTCTTCTAGGTTATCATTCAAACCTCATACCCCATCTGCCTGCTTTCAATTCCTTATTCCTACCCACCTCACCCTTCCCACCCCAGAGTTTCAACCAAATGCCAACCAGCCCTTCCGCTTGTTTCATGGACAGCACATTTCCCTTCATTCTAAATATTTTCTCTCCACTCCTTCCATCTGGTAGCTCTGACTAAAACCTGGCTCTCCCTAATGACACAACCTCCCTGGCCTCTCTTTCCAGCATTGGCTGTACCTTTACTCATTCCCCTTGGCTCACCAGTTGAGCCTTGGTTGTCTACCTTGCTCCCCATTGCCACTTCCAGGGTCTCTCTCTACCTTTATCATTGAGTAGTAAACTCTCCTCCTATTGAGGTCCATGCTAGTCACATCTAACACCAAATCAAAATTCTAGTAGCTGTTGCCTATAGACCTCCAGGTCACTCTCTTTCTTTCCCCAGTGAATTTGGTCCATTCATACATTTGGTACAAGCTCGTGACTTTTCTCTCCTCTCTAGCTCCTGTCATCATACTAGGGGACTTCAGTATACACATTGACTCTATCTCAAACACCTTAACAACTCAGTTCTTCAACTTACTCATTTCTCATGAGCTGTTCCTCCACTCACCACCACCCTAGCCACACACACAAATGATCTTGCCATCACTCACAACTGTACCATTTCCATGTTAAAGAAGAATTCTAAAATCCCCCTGTTTGACCATAATCTGTTGGTTTTTCACTTCTCTCTCTGTCTTCCCTTACCAAACTCTACTTTTCATCCTCCCATGATCTCCAGTCCTTTGACCCATCAGTTTTTGCGCAGGCCATCTATCTCCCTTACACTAGCCACTCTTTCCTCTTCTCTCCATCTTGACCCCTTGGTGAACAAATTCAAGTCTACACTGTCATTTCTTGACCCGTTGGTCCCCTCCTCATATTGCTAATTACACTTGGCCAAGCCCCAGCCTTTCCTTCCCCTCACCATTCATTCCTTTCCCTCCTTTACACATGGTGTTGAACAAAGGTGGAGAAAATCAATCAGCTGTTCTCAGAGGATCCACTACAGATTTCCATTATATAACCTCAACTGGGCCCTCCCTGCTTCCCAATAGTTCTCAGCAGTTCCTCCAAACCTATTTATCGCCATACCTTGAACTTCCCCTGTCTCAGCAGAGAACTTTGCCTCATATTTTACAGGAAAAATCGAGGCCATTCGTCATGAACTTCTTTGTCTCCCCTCTCCTCATTTCACATTCAGGTGTTTTCTGGCCCTTTCTTACCCCGACTTACATGATCCAACTTGTCTCCTCCAACAGATTTCCTCTGTTACTCTTTTACTTGTTTCCATTCTCTCCTTTTCTCCTGGCTCATTTCTACATGTTTGTGGCTCCCTAACCTTGACAAAAAGTCACCTTGATTAGAAAGTTGTATAACAGACCCCAGGACAGATTTGCTTATACACTCTGCCAAGCAATCAGAGACCAAAAGAATAAATAATCAACAACTAATTGTACGCTGAAGTAACTGGATCAGCTTTGAAGATAGGAAAATGGGACTCAAGTCATGACTTTGGAACAGTTTAGCTGCGTGAGAGAGGACACAGCCCCTTGGTGTCTCTGGCAGTTTTCTAAGATGTCACTTATAAAGCGGTTGCCTGTCTGGTGTGGAATGGCTTCCCACATCCTCACACTGATGAATCAGTGGATGTGCTCAGAGACAACCATTCTCTACATACATCCAAACGTTTGCAAAGCAAAGGTATAACACAGAAAGAATTAGAAAAGGAAGGGCTGCCTGGGGAAACGTGTGGCGTCTTGGTGTGGGGAAGGCAGCAGCAGGGAAGCTTAGAACATGGGCTTTGACACTTACTCTCCTTGGACTTTGGTTTCTTCAGTCCTAAAGTGAGAGCTTTTGATGACAGGTCCCATGTAGCTTCTAAACTTCTGTGGGTTTTTTTCATTATAAGGAAAGGTCAGCGGAGTAGAGGGAGAAACCCTGTCATTCACCTCCCTTTCATTTATGGGAAAGTAGAGAAAAAGATTCAGCTCGATTCCTCCAATCAAATGGATTTACCTCCAGGGCCAGCCGCAAAGGAGGCAAAACTGGACCCAGAAGACATGGCCGGTCCAGACCGCATAGTAAAAAGTGTTTGTGTGGAGAGGGAGGAGGGTGTAAATGGATGCCTGACTTATCTGCCTGGTAGAGTTTCCAAACATACTTTTATTGGTCAGTGGCTCCAACAGCAGTGACCTCCGACCCCTGCCACACCAGGAGGTGGAAGTCAGCAGCCTTCCTTGCCTTTGAACTCTTTGTGCTCCTGTGACTGGGAGCCTTGGAGAAGGCAGAGGAAGCCACCTTCCCCTCCAGCTCCTACAGTCTGGTCCCACTGAAAATGTGTTTCTCTTCAGGCATCCGAGTCTTCCTTGGGCTTCTGTCGCCGGACTCTGGTGCCCTTCTCCCTGTCCCTCACATCAGATGATGATTCTTGCTCTCATGACTTTTCAGAGTCACGACTGTCAGATTCAGATTCAGGATTGTCAGAGGTTTGGGGAGATTTGAAAACCCCAAAGACACTCAGGCAATCAGAGAAAGGGAGCCTAGAAAAGCAGGGCCGAGAACAAAGAGGCAGGACTGCAAGGAGAACCTCGGAGCTCATTCAGTTTGTCCAGAGACGTGACTGAGAAGCGATGAGAATCTCGGAGTGAGAGTATTTGCTGCTCCAGTGGGATTATTGGTCCTTAGGAAACAGGGCTTAATGCATGAGGGGGCTATGAGAATAAGAGAATATAATGATGAAAGAAGAAAAAATATTCCATTTTAGCTGTCTAGGCTCCTCACCTATCTGCAAGCCCAGGTGTTGTGAGGAAAGCCCCCAATGACCCTTGCAGCCCCATGTAGATGTCAGGGGTGACATTCATACCAGTATCAGCTACTGAGTTTTGGTTTACTCCTGCTGTCTCATGTGATCCTTGCAGAAGTCCAGCCAGGGAGGCAGGTTCTACAGGATTATCATCATCTTATAGATGATGAAACCCACATGTAGAAGGTCTCTCTCTGGTCTTTCCCCTTCTGGGTTTGGTATTCTTTCCACTCAAGGGTGCTTGCTCTCAATGATTGTATTATCACTCTTAAAGTGATGAATTAAATTAGAACCTAGAAGGAAGCAAGCTGTGTTCACAAAAAAGCCACATACATTTTTCTTTTTTTTTTTTAATAAAGCTTTTTATTTGCAAAACATATGAGTGACCTTTCAACATTGACCTTTGCAAAAAAA
>JAJPUD010003431.1:10290-119085 GCA_023553655.1 Myrmecobius fasciatus
GGAAAGGAAAGAAAAGGAAAGGAAAGAAAAGGAAAGGAAAGAAAAGGAAAGGAAAGGAGAAAAAAAGAAAAGAAAGGAAAGGAGAGGAAAAAGAAAGGAAGGGAAAGGAATAAGGAAGGGAAAAGGAAATGAAGGGAAAGGGGAAAAAGAAAGAAAAGGAAAAAGAAAAGGAAAGGAAAGGGGAAAGGAAAAGAGAAGAAAGAAAAGAGAAAAGAAAGAAAAGAAAGAAAAAAGGAAAGGAAGGGAAAAGAAAAAGAAAAGGAAGCTCTAATTTATATGGCAGCTATAGTGACATAAATTGGGAGCATATGTCACATTGAAAGAAAAAAATGCATTGTACATTTATTTAAAATTCATTTTACTTTGAAACTAAAAAAGCATTTTAATGATGGTTTTCTGAAAACATAGCTTCTCCCCTATCACCTCAAAATGTAACATATGCTTGCTTTAAGATAACCCTTTTAAAAACATGGAAAAAAAGATATTAATTTTCTTGGCCAGAGATTGGCTTATATAACAAGTTCACTATAACTGTGCATCATGTCATAGCCTATAGATCATAAATAATCATCTAGAATTTAGAGGAAAATTATGGTGCATTTACTGGATGCTTGAATTTCAACAGAGTTAAGGGCCTTGAGACCTATCATGTTCAAATAACATATGTTCACATAGGTTCAAATAACAATGATTCTATACAAACAAAATAAATAAGAATAAAAATGACCATCAATCATTCAGCAAACATTTGCTAAGCACTGGAAATACAAATACAATTAAAAAAAAAACTTCCAGCTCTCAAGAAGCTTCTTTTTATTAAGAAATATAACAAATGCCTATATAAATACATACAGAATAAAAACAAACAAAAAATTAGGGACAGGAATTGGACCAGTGATTTCATGGCAGTAGGGAACTTCCAGATGAGAAAACTCTTTACCATTGCATTGTCCCTTTCTATAATTTAGAGCATAGTAAAAAAGTCCCGAGTTTAAGTCTGTTCAGGGATCACATTTTAAAAAAACATCTATTCAAGATGGAACTGACTTGAATCTTCTTGGTCAAGAAGCCAATTTACTATCCATTCCGCCACAACTGTATTTCTAAATAAAGAGAATAAAGACAGATAAATATGTAACCCATACAAAGCTTTGGGCTGACTTATTGGCCTAATACACATGCTTACTAACAATTAGTCTCTTAGAATAAGTAAGGCTCCATTTACCCTTTAGCATCCTAGGCACACCACTGAAGGATTCAAAACATGTTCTTTCATGCTATCTGCTCAAATTCCCATTCTGGGGTATTCTGTCCCAAGTTGACAAAAGGACTTTTTATTGATGCTGAGTGGAAAGAACAATGCTTTGTCCTTGCCTTGTCACTAGCCATCTGACTAATCAAGTCATTTATTCTCCCTGGGTCTCCACAAAACTTGAAGTCTTTCTATTGATAATGGGAAATCATTCTGGCCTCAAGAGAAATCTTGGCTCAAATATTGCCTCTAACACTTACCAAGTGTGTAAACATGGGCAAGTTAACCTCAATTTTTGAATTTGTAAAGACTGAGATAATAATACTTGTAGTTTCCTACTTCTCAGGGTTGCTGTAAGGATACATTAAGACAGTATAGGTGATTCATCAATCTTAAAGGTCGATGTGAATCAACTATTCTTATCAATCAAGTCCCTATTACAAGCCAGAAATCCAGTAAAATAAAACAGTCCCTATCCCCAAGGGATTACATTCTACTGGGGGAGTCAGAGGAGTTTAGATCATAAACGATGATGTCAAAAAATTTAGAGATATAGAGAAAGGGAAAACTCACAAAATCTAAAAATCACTTTATTGTAGTAAATTGTTCTTATCATAATAAACCAAATATAAGTGCTTATATAAAGGTGTCACCCACTAGACCTATACTATCAGGCTCTTTTGTGGCTAAGTAGGACACACAAAACAAGATTAGCTGGCTGGGGTTATGAGTGCAGTTTGTGGCGAAGGATTCCAGTTTTCTGATTAAAACTAAGTGGCCTACAAAGGGTTTGAACCTATAATCTTGGCCTGGATAAAATTATGCTTTACCCTAGTGCTATGTACTTTTTGGGTCTAGACCCACATTTGACATATCACCTTTAACCAAAGGAGACATGTGACTGCTGAATGCCCTGAGATAAACTAGTAGAATATTTTTACATGAAAGAGGTCACAAAGAACCATGAGTCTCATCCTTAAGAACTTCAGCAGTAAAATAGGAAAGCAAAGAAACTTTTTTTAAAGTGGAGATACAAAGTAATTCCCTGGAGGAAGAGATTATTTCTTTTATTGTATCCCCAGATCCTCCCTGACACATAGTAGGCATTTACTACTAGATAAGGACCATAGAGACCATTAAATCCAGCCCCCTCCAGTTTTACAAATGAGGAAACTGAGGAACAGAGAAGAGATTAAGGATCTAAAGTGTCTAAAGAAGGATTTTAATGCAAGTCTTAATGACTCTAAATCCATGCTATGTTAAATTGGATTAAATACCTAATGCCATCTTCCCTGTATGGAATGGGGAAGATAAAGCTATTCCAGATAAGTACCAAAGTGAGCAGACCAGAGATTAATGAGAATCTGAAGGTTTTTAGTTTAGAATGGATTCTGGGGCCTGCAGGAAATCCCTTAGTCTAAATATTGAGAATAAATAAAGAGGTGGTGATCAATTCTTTGTTAATTTCCTAGTGTGTGAAATAGTTATAGTTAACAGGATAAAGGAAAAGGCTTTAAGATGAAAGAACCACATGAGGGAAAGATACTGTGAGATTGTGTTTTTATTAGGAGTAACAGAAGTAGGGTTGGAAGAATGGGGATAGATTGGGCTGAGATCAGTAATAAGGATAATTTTTTATTTTATTTCATTTTGTAGAGATAGGATAAAGGTCAATGTTAGGGAAAAATAATAGGATTAGTGAATAGAGAGGTCAGTTAGGTTTAAATGAAGTACAAAATTATTTTAGGTAAGCGTTGGTAAGAGGGATATGAGTTTAGTTTGGAATCAAAGGATAGTCTTAATATTTTAGAGCTAGATTTTTAGCCTGAAATTGATCCCAGTAGCATGAGACAAGGAAGAAACTGGTTTTTTGGAAAGCTATAAAGTCCTTATGTATGCAAAGAATTACTATGAAGTAATGAGAAAGAATCCATGAAAAATGCAGGAAAACAAGTCTCATGATTTTATAATGCTTCTTTCCTGAATGTGTGAATCTTAAAAAAAAAAATAAAAGTTTTTTCATACTTTAGGAGAATCCTAGAAAATCCTTAAGCAGAAGCTGGGTAACCCCTTCCTTGTTGAGTATGTTATAGGGGATGATTCTTTTTATCTCTGGATTAGACAAGATGGCCAAAGAATCCCTTCTAACTCCCAAATGCTGTCCTTCTATGTTGCTAGAATCCAAATTTTACTCTGAACTTAACTTGAATTTTGCTGAGCAGACAATCAATTAATTAATTAGCATTTATTAAGAACTTACTGTTTGCTAAGAGGTCTGACAAAGAAGATCAAAGGCTGTCTTTAAAGACAGGAAGACCAAGATTAAAGTCTTGTCTTTGACACATATTAACATGTATCCAGGAGAAAATCAATTAACTTCTCAGTGTGTCAAAGAGTTGCTAATCTGAATCAGTGGAGGGAGTTTCTACATTGGAATTCCCCACGAATCTAGTTTTTTTCTTTCTCCCCAACCTCTCCCCCAGTCTCATATATGTCCTTCCTTTGATACTTTGAATTACTGAAGGTACACCATGCATTTTAGCGGCTACATCCCTATTGTAGTCTTTAAGACAAACTTAGAAATGAAAATTAATGGCAAGAACCAAAGCCAATCATAGCTCTCCTCTGATCTGTCCACCTTCTTCTTACAGTCCTGGCTGCTGACCTGCATTTTTTGCCCAGCTCCCCTGAAGTTATATTTAGTGCATCATTGTTTGCTTTCCCATCTGTCACAGAATTATTCATGTTTGGGTTTCCTATAAGGATCCTCCTTTGTGAATTTGCTAGCACCCCACCTTTGTCAATCTCATGTACTTAAGACAAAGTTTTCATTGAGAATATGAAAATAAAATGAAATCCAGGATGAGGTCATTGATATTCAGAGACTCTACTGTTTAAAGAAGGGCTGGAAGATTGGAAAAGCTATAGATGGACCTAGAGATGAGACTTTACTTACTTTGTATATATGCTGTAGATTTCATATATATTTACACACATACACACACACACACAAATAAACATGCACATGCTTAGATGCACACCGTTGTTTAACTCCAATACATTCCTCAATGGCAGGGACTGTTTTGTTTTTGATTTTGTATGTCCAGCCCTTAGCATAGTACAGAGTACAGAGCAGGCACTCAATAAGTGTTGATTAATGGAGATATAAACTCCAATTACTGTTCACTGTTTTAAGGGAGATATTCTGAAAGGAATTATGATTTCATTCATGTCTTCTTTTTCCCACAATACTGATCACAACCTACCCATCCATATGCTCTTAAGTTATATTATTGTCCATGCCCTACCATTAATCCTCTACATGGATTCAACCACTGCACTGAAGGTGCAGAGCAGTTTAATAATGACTGGTGGTAGAAGTAAAAGGATGCAGAATTGTAATGTCTTTTAGTATCATCTTCTCTGGTACAGATCCAAGGAGATCATGTATATAAATATATGTGGGGAGAAAGGTTGTTAATCAAGGATTCATTTGAGTATCCCAAACCTACTTGATAAAATTATAGGATATAAGGTGCAGGTAATGGAGAGAAAGGGGGTGTTAAAATGTTTCCCCTTTCAGACTTTGGAGTAGTTGCATTTACAGCTTGTAAAGGGCATGAAACCTTGAGTGCCTCACACCCTGAATGACCTCTTCACAACTTATAAATGGTATAAAAATGGGAGTGGCCTAGTCACCCCTTATAAAGGGTTCATCCCTTTCATACTTTAGGGGAGTCAGTGAAAAGAAAGTATACCTGTTTTGCCTCTTTAGGAAATATGAATATGTTTCTCAATCAATCTGATGAAATAAAAGAGTGTCTAGCCATTGATTGGCTGAAGAGTCAGATGTATACCTGGTAGCATGAGTGAGCTGTGAGCAGGTCATTTTTTCTAGCAGTTAAGACAAAGCCAAATATGCAAGAAGATCTCAACTCAAATTTGTTCTGTATACCTCTGTTCCAGAATAAGTGAGAAGGGAGAATTTCTTTACCTCCCCTTCAAGTAGCAACAGTTTCTTTCACTGGAACAACTCAGGCTGTTATCTGATACCATTCTTGGTAGAGATTGGGCCCAGGAAGCTAAGCTGTGTCACAGCAGAAGCAACATGCGAAAAATCATGGAAAGGGGTAGGGGAAGGAAGAAGCATTTATCAAAGTCCTACTATGTGCTATGCACTGTGCTAAGTGCTTTTACAAATATCTTATTCAATCTTCAGGAGCATGTAGGGTTTATAACTATCCCCATTTTACAATTAAGGAAACTGAGGCAAACAGAAGTTAAATGATTTGCTCAGGAGCACACAACTAGTAAGTGCCTGAGGTCACATTTGAACTCAGATCTTCTTCACTCCCAGCCTAATGCTTGATCCATTGTGCCACTCCAGAGATGTGAAATGCCTTGGCAACATAGGTACTCTTAAATGTGAATCTCTATTTTTCAGTGCCTTATCCCACGAGTTAGTTATTCTGCATCTCACCCTTCCACCCCCACACAGATCTCATTTATGAAGAATCCTTACTTTTTAAAAAGAATCCTTATTTTTGATGTAAAATCAACACTTCATCTCCCCCTAAGTAGTGTTGAATATCTTTAGTGAGCATTTGTGTCCTTGTTTTTTCTTATTGTTCAGTTGTTTTTAAGTCATGCTGACTCTTCATTGGCAAAGACACTGGAGTAATTTGCCATTTCCTTCTCCAGATCATTTTGCAGATGAGGAAACTGAGGTAAACAACATTTAGTGACTTGTCCAGGGTCACACAGCTAGTAAGTATCTGAGGTCAGATTTGAACTTGGGAAAATGAGTCTTTTGTACTCCAACTCTGTACTCTCTCCTTTGTAACATCTAGCTGCTCCAGTACACAGGCACGGGCCAGAACCCTGTGGGAGGTGAGAATTCTACCACTGAATCACCCATGCAGCATCTTAAGGTCATGGAACCACTGTAACATCTTTTAAGAAATATAATTTTGATAGAAGGCATCTGATTGAAGGGGAGCCTTTGACCTTGCAAATGAAGAAACACTATAATGCCATGTGGGAGTCGAAGGTCTCAAGATATATGATAAAATTGAATTGCTATATAGTTGTTTTGGAGAACTCATACAAGTAAGTACTCAAATGGAAGTCAGAAGAAGCAATTTAAGGACATTGTTCAGCTCTCTCTGAAGAACTTTCAAATCAATTTTGAGACATGGAAGATGCTGACACAAAACTATCACAGCATGATTTGTCCATATCAAAGACTATGTTGTGCTCTATGAGCAAAGACAAATTGCAATAAGTCAAAAGTAAAATGAAATGTGCAAATTTAGGGACATCTTCATTCCAAATGTTCACACAGATTATTTGTGCCCATCTGTGGTATATTCTCTGAGTTTGTATTTATCCAATCAGCCACAGCAGGATGCTATGAACATTGACCTCAACATCGTGTTGCTCTTTAAACACCAAGGGAAAACAATAATAATTCTTTTGGGTAAAAATAGGGCTCACTAATACATTAATAGGTTGTCCCACTAACAAGCCCAAGTTCAATTTCCTTCTGAGGGAGTCTACACCATGGGTTGATGCCAGTAGTCTAGGGCATGTATATTGATGGGAAAAGAAGTGACTTACAAAAGAGAAATAAATCAAATCCATTGTTTAGGGGCTTCTGTGGGTCCTTTATGCATTTTTTCAATTTTCTGTGAGGTGAAAGAAAGTTTATTCTGGATATATGTTAAATACTGACATGAAAGTGGAGATCCTTTAATTCACATCTATGGGGACCTAAACATAAACCATTTTCAAACTACAATTTGAGATTTCCCAGGGGCAGCTCTGGATGGAATCATACTGAGCCAAAAAGGAATCACTGAGGGGCACCCCCAGGATTGATCATAGATTGGAGCTGCTCCCCAAACTACACAAAGTGCTTGATATACTGAGCCATGGATTATTCTATGAGATTATTATCTAGAGTTATTTTCATTCACATGATTGTAATTCTTGTGAACAAGTCAACAAGTACTTAACAGGCATTAGTTATTGTGTGCTAAGCCCTACTGTCTATATAATTCTAGATCTGTTTATTTTATTGTGCATCAGTTCTTATAAGTTTTCCCACCTTGCTGTGAATTGTTCATAGTTGTCTTTTAACAGCACAAGAGCTGTTAGTATATAATAATACTAATAGCTAACATTTATGTGCCAGGTATTGTGCTAAGAACTTTACAATTATCTCATTTAATCCTCACAATAACCCTGGAAAGTAAGTGTTATAATTATCTTCATTTTACAGATGAGAAAACTGAGACACACAACTAGTTCCCAAGGTCATATAACTAGGAAGTGTCTGAAGCTACATGTGAACTCCAGGCCCAGGGTCTACTCACTGTGCCCCCAACTGCCCTCATTCATAGACCATAATTTGTTCACTCATTTCCCAATTCACAGGCACTCACTTTCCATTTTTCTGCCTCCATTTAAAAAAAAAAAGATGGCTATAAAGCTTTTGATATGCACTAGACCTTTCTGACTTTGGGCTCTTTTGTATATACATCCTTGGGCCCCATTTTGAGCTGGGTTCATCACAGGCTTGTTAACTACCAATTTCCTTAAAGAGCTCAAGGGAAAGTTTGATGGGAAAGATTTGCTTCCAACAAGACCTGTAGCCTCTTGCAGATTTGAAGACAGAACTTAACAAAGTAGAATACTTATCCTGACTGAAATAGTCACTCATCTGTGCTTCATTGCCTTTTTCTGTCACACCAACATGCCAGCACTCAGGGTGGAGCTGGGGTAAGTGGTTCCATGTCCTTTGATAATACAAAATGGGGCCTGCATTCTGCTCATGGCCATTTTCAGCTCCATCAAGGGTGGCACAAGACATTTCTGTATTCCCAGAGACTTCCTAACTGTAGTTTATATAGTCTATTATGCACTCAATCCATCTTGTCCTTTTGGAATGGATTCACCAGGGAGTACAATTAGCCGGCCACTGTCCTTTTTCTTTCTTTCCACACTCTAGACTGCCACTTTGTTTTTAGCCTGAATTATTGCTTTGCCTCAATCCTCTTTCTACTCCCAGTCATTTAACATCCTTCTTATTTAAGAGCCAGAACACAGTCCCTTCACTGCTCTCAACACTAGTGTAGATCATTTTATACAACTAGTTATTATGAAGGCTAACCACTACATTTTTAGTTCTATGAAATTATAGGGACTTTAAGACATTTTAAAAATATTATCTATTTTATCTGCCTATCAGAT
The DNA here is from genome assembly GCA_023553655.1 of Myrmecobius fasciatus. Lineage (NCBI taxonomy): Eukaryota > Metazoa > Chordata > Mammalia > Dasyuromorphia > Myrmecobiidae > Myrmecobius > Myrmecobius fasciatus. The sequence goes on from JAJPUD010003431.1 coordinate 18,797, forward strand.
GAAAATCCAATCCCTTATTATAGGCTTCTGATTAAAAAAAAAAGACTCTTCTTTTATCTTTCTGCATCAAATAGGTATAATCAGGAATGTGTTAGTAAATGTTTAACAACCAGCTCTTTTAAAAAAGGATGAAGAATACACTTTTAAGTTAAATCTACATTATTATCATTTTCTTAAGTCTAAACAATAAATATACAATAAAAAACTCCTGATTTGTAGCATTTGGTGATTTGAAATATATATATTTGATCATATTGAAATTACAATAATCTCCTTGGTGGGTATTACTTGGCTCCAATACATTCATGGACATAAGAGATATGAATAGGCCAAAGAATTTTGAGGAATTTTAGTCTCCTTTCCAAAAACAAAATCCACTTTATCATGAATTTTCTGACCTTACCTATCCAATGGTTTTGGATTATCTTGAGACTATCTCCTCTACTGGGATTTTCATGGCCTTGAGTTCTCTATAAGCAGAAGTCCTTTGATCCCCAGGAGGCCTAGTTAAGAAGGATTTTTTGGCTTACCAGCTCTCAGCCAAGAGCAGTATAGCAACCCTTGCTGGGATCATTCTCTCAGCACAACACCACTGGCTGACTCATCACTTCTCTAACAATAAAGGTCAAGAGAAAACCAGAAAAGTCCATTCTGGCAGAATCCCAACCTTCTTGTCAAAACATGGTACTACCCCTTGTTACCAGCAATCCTTGAGATGGATTTTTTGGTTCTCAGTGAGTACTTATTAACAATAATATTAGTCACTAAAATAGCAGCTTTATAGGGTATTTTTATAGGGTAAAAAGTAAAGCTCAGGATATCCTAGAGTGAACTGGAATATCTAAAATGGGTATTCTGAAGTAGACCAAACCAACATCACTTAAAAAGGAGAATGGGCCTAGGAAGGATGGTTATCAAGGGTTAGAAGGAGTCAGTATCTGATCAGAAAGGGGGAAAGGGAGGAATGGAGGGATAGAGTCAGAAAGAAAAAAAAGAAGTCCTATTTGGTACTAACTCTAGCTGGGTCATCTTCAGAGAGAGAGAAAGAGACAGATACAAAAACAGAGGGACATAGGGAGAAAGAGACAGATCTTTCCCCATTCTAAATTGTGAATCTCAAAGAAGTTGCTTTTCCAGAATACTGTGATGGGAATGGAGCATGTGTTTGTACTTTTTAGGGAATGTATGTTAAAATATGTTTTCCTATTATTTTGCACTTCTTTGTTCATTATTTTAGTCCTGTTTAAATGTTTAACTTTTAAAATGCATGTTCCTTATCTGTTCTCTTAGTCTGATACACACAGTGTGGATAATTTTCGATGAGGTGGGAGGGGGTCCTGAGCAAATGAGGAACACTCATCATCCAAGCACCTCACATTAAATCCAAAAATTTGTGGGAATCTAGTGTTGAATGAAATAAGCCGCATCTATAAAGGGCTTTGCAAACCCCAAAATGCTATATAAACATCAGTTACTATTATATCAAAAACGAGGGGGTAGATTGTGGAAGCTCTGAAGACCCTTGTAGATTTAAATTTTTTATTATACTATAAATAATTATATGCAAGTAATATGCACTTTATCTTTGTAAACAAGATTATAGCTGCCTAAAACTCTAGCAGAGGTGGTAAATAGTTAAGTATATAAAAAGTTAAGTAGTTAAGTATATAAAAATTTACCTTCACATGATTCTTTGAAGCTTTGTGTTGGTTCCATAGGAAGCATTTTACTGAAAAATAAGAAAATAATAATAATAATGATAATTATATTAACTAAAGCCACCTGGATTTACATAGTGTTTCAAGATTTGCAAAGCAATCCTGTGAGGTAGATACCATTATTATTACAGATGAGGAGCCTGAGGTGCAGGGAGGTTAAGACACCTGCAGAGGATCACATAGCTAATGAGTGTCTGAGGCAGATATAAACTTAGCTTTTCCTGAATGCAGATCCAATATTCTTGTTTTTTATTGTCCTTCATGAAATCTGCCATTGAAAGATGTATCTGCTATAATCATAGTTATGACTTCTTTGCTAAATTGTGACTGTTTCTTTTGACCTCAGTATTGTACTCTTCACATGGTCACATAAAATAAAGAATATTTCATTATTAAGATAAAAATAGAGAGTAATAAGGAGGAAAGAAGGAAGAAAAGTCAGTGAGAGGAAAGAAAAAAGAAAGAAGGAAAGAACTTGTTATTTCCTTACATTCACAACCATTTTCATATAATGTTTATTGTTGTTGTTGTTCAGTCATTTCAGGGGTGTCTGACTCTTTGTGATCCCATTTGGAGTTTTCTTGGCAAAGAGACGGGAGTGGTTTGCCATTTCTTTCTTTAGCTCATTTCACAGATAAGGAAATTGAGCCTAACAGAATTAAGTAATTTGCCCAGGGTCATACAGCTACTAAATGTCTGAGGCTGAATTTGAACATGGGAAAACGAGTCTTCCTGACTCACTGCTTCACCTAGCTGTCCCTTCATATAATGTTATACCAGCAAAATTACTAAGATGGTCAGAAGAGTTGGGGGATAACCTCTGAATTAGAGTATGCTTTTATTCATATTTCATAGAAATATGAAAATAGAAATATCATAGAAGTCTATTGATCTTTGATTTTAGAACTGATGGCAGATCACCAGAGCAATGCAAAATCATTTAACCAGTGACCAGGATAATTTCTGATGGTCTCAAAAAAGAAGGAAAAAAAAAGAGAGAAGAAAAAAGGTAAGGGAAAAAAGGGGAGGGGAAAGAGGAAGGAAACATGAATGTACTAAATACCAGTAACTAACATTTATTCAATTCTAGATTAGACATCTTAATGTAAAAAAAAGATATGAGCTTCTGCAGAAGGAAATTTCTCTAGGCTATTAAATAAGCTATATTTAATAAGTGAGGTGGGAACTAGTTAATCAATGAATGAACAATAAGTTGTAATTTTAATGAATGAAAAACATTTCTAAGCATACTTCTGGATTACCTTAACCTTGGAATGATGAAGATGAATATGATAATGAGTCAAGTAACAGAATGAGAGGTGATCTAAATGTGAGGTGGGCAGAGCTCATACCCATAATCCTGTTACATTTTGAAACTTGAATCAGAGAGAAGAGTTTAGGAAATATGTTCTTAACTATTTTTTTAAGTAAAGGGCTTGATATTTTAAAAAATGCTAACCATCTACAAAATATTTTCTTAAAGCTGGACAAGGACATCAGACATTGAATGTCATCTAATCCATCATGGTTGTTTAAAAGATATGGAAACAGATCTGAGAAGGGGAGGCACTCTCCTGAAATCAGAGAACCAATTAATTTTCCTTGACCCCTCATTTAGGGCACACCTGGCAAAGAAACTTTTCAAAGCTTTTTATTAATGCTTCTAACTCATTTCACTTTTATTTTATTTTAATAAAAACTCAGCTCCCTGTGCTTTTCTCTCCCTGAAGCAGATACCAGCTCCTGTTCAGAGGCATAATGAATACATATGCTTAAAGGGCAAATTGTTCTCCTCTTTTTCTAAGTACTGATTTCTTATGCCCCTTCCTTGCAAAATCAAGTTCAACACCAAAAAATACATTTGTAACTTTTTTTTAAATCCCCATCTTTTGTCCTTCTCCCACTTTAAACTAACTCCTTCTACATACCCTAATTCCGACTATACTTGGGGGTCCCATATCTTATGAAAACTTAAACAAAATCCTTATAAAATCCAAGTAGTCTTTTATTTGATCAAAAATAACTTGTCATTTCCTCATATCACTAACCATTTCATATTGTGTTACAACATAGTAAAGTCATCAAAATGGCTAGAAGGGCAAGTTGGGGGATAATTTTTGGATTGGAGTGTGCTCTTACATGGATTCTAATTGATCCTAGAAGTCTACAGATTTTTGCTTTTAGGATTGATGGCAGATTACCAGGGCAATGGCAAGGTTATTCAACCAGTGACCAGGATAATTTCTGATGCTCTAGGTAACAGGAAAGGAAGTATATATTCACAGTATAATCATAGATAAATATCTATCTAGATAGCACTTTAAGCAAACACATATTATCTTAATATAGACATGGATAAGGTTTAGTGTTTACTTATTTTCTTTTTGAATGAGTCTTTTTTTTTACAAGAACATACAAACTTAAGATGATGAGAAGTTCTCCCCCCACCATTACCATCATCATTTCCATCACCATCAAGCTTCTGATTATAAAAGCTCATGTTTGATCATACATTTCCACCTGGTACTCCCTACCCCACCTCCTCAAGCTGAGGAGCAAGGGGAGTTGCAGGCCTGGTGTGAAGTGACACAGTACCTCCAGCAGCTGTCATGTGATACATTCTCCAACCTGGCAAGGACCCTGCCTTTGAGACTTTGCCATCTTAATCAAGGTTCCCACTTTTTTTCTTCCAGGCCCTTTACTTCCATAGCATCATACTTCCAACTGGAAAAGGTGATGAACATCACTTTTTGCTCTGCTGCTTCCTAGCATTGGTTTATGACCCAACCAAGTACCCTTAACAAATTATTCCTGACTTTCTATTTAGAGAATAAGAACGTCGTCACCTTTGACTTGAGGACTACCCAAAATGTCACAGTTAAACATCATAACTATGTTAAGAAAACATCAAAGTTGGTCAAGGAAACATCCTTTATGTACCAAAGAAAGGCCAGTTGAATATCACAAAACTACTTGACATTTATATAAAATCCAAGGAAAAACTGGAATATATATATATATATATATATGAGTGTACACACATATACACATACACACACACTATATATATATACATATATATATATATATATTGAAAAGCAAACAAGATAGGCTTGCAACCTCAAAATAACTCATTCTACAAAACTGGGCTCATATTTTCCCCCAGTTATACATTTTTCTTAATGATATCTATTAGTCACATATTGCAGCCTGTGTAGTCCCATGTACTTTCCCATTCATAGAATTTATCAAAAGTTAAGTAAAACATTTTTTAGCCAGACTTAAATGAAATTGGTGCTTGCGGTAACTTTAGTCTCCAAACTATTTGTCAGAAATAAAAGGGATGTTACAAAGCTGTATGTCCATCTGAGAGCTCCAGCAGTTACCTAGAATATTCAGGGAAGAGATTTCTGAATAAATTACACGGAAAACACAATTCTCCAAATCTATTTTGCTATATGCTCATGTCAAATGAGAATAAAGTATCTTTCTAAAACAATAGTCTTCTTCTTGGTCTCAGAAGGCAGAATTAGGAGTGAGCAGAAGTTGTAGCAAAGGAGGTCTATACTTGACATCAGGAAAAACTTTCTCATCATCAGATCATTCAAAAAATGAAATGAGTTGCTCAAAGAGATTGTTGGTTCCTCCTCATAGGAGGTTTTTCAACAGAGTCAGGATGCCAACTTCTCAGGCAAGCTATAGAAGCAACTTTTATGAAGGTATGAACTATACTAGATGGCTTTAGAGGGTTCTTCTCACCCCAAATTCTGTAATTTAATGGTGATACTGCTTTTATTCTACTATGAGGTTCAGATGGGAATGACCTAGCTTTTCTTATCTACACTGAACAGATGATATATGACTTTTATGGTTGACATATGCAAAGGTCTGTGTTTAGAATAGCTAGAAATGAAACTGAACCATGGCGAGTTGTTAGGCAGTAACTCTATGGAATTCCAGTCATATTACATTTTTTGGGCCGATAAATATGGAGTACTTAAGTGTGCAGCCTGTCACTGTTACTGTCCGACTGTTTTAGATCCAAAGAAACAAAACAAAAGAAAAACGACTTTTGTAAAAAGCCAACATCTGTTTTGATTGTATCAAACATGGTAGGAAAAGCTTCTTCCTTTACTCATATCCTGTTTGTCAGTTTCCTATCTAGGTGTCAGGTTTAAATTTGGAACACGTAAGAGGCAGCAAATTCATCTTAGGCAAATGAAAAAAATAGAAGGAATATAAAGTCTATTTGCCATTTGAAGATAAATTTCTAATTTGTAAGGAAGAGAGATCTTTTTATTCTAAAAACTAATGAGATATGTCTCTCTCTGTGTATGTGTGTGTATGTATATGTATATATATACATATACATACACACACATATATATGTCTCTATCTTTCTGTCTCTCTCCATCTTTCCATATACAGATAGATATATATAGCTATAGATACATATATACATATACACATATAACTTATTTGTTGTGAAAATATTTGATGCTCGAGGTTTACAAATAATATGGAACCTAACTTAAAAATTAAATTATTAAATTATGATCTGTGTGCAAATAATTTAAAACTAAGTGCATTCCTAATGATTGGAAAATGATTCAATAAGTTATGGTATATAAATGTAATGGAATATTATTACTGTGCTGTAAGAAATAATGATTGATGAATACAGAAAAACATTTATAGATTTTATGAACTGATAAAGACTGAACTAAGCCGAACCAAGAAAACAATATATACAATGACTAGAAGTGAACCACAAAATTAACACAAGTGAATGTTACAGAGTTACAGAGAACAAGCAGGGCTCCAAAGAAGAGATCTGAGAGAGTATTCTCCCAACTCCATGCTTTTGTGGAGATAGGAGGTCCAGGGGTATGGTACATCACATATATTTTCAGGTTTATTTTTCAGTTTTGCTAATTTTTTCTCTTCTCTTTTTTTTTCTTTAAAATATTATTTGTCTTATGAGATGGCTGATTGGGAGGGGGGAGAGGAGTAGTGATATTGGGGAAAATTTTGATGATTAAAAAACAAAATTAATTAATTAAATACATTTTTAAAATTATGAACTATATTAATACTCATTTTTTAAACAATGGGAAGACATAAAAGAAAGCAAAAAGAATCATAGTCAAATCAATTGTTGGCAGATAAGTCACAAAGATTTCTTTCATTTTTAAAAATTAGGACTCTATGGGACGGCTAGGTGGAGCAGTGGGTAGAGCACCAGCCCTGAAATCAGGAGTGCCTGAGTTCAAAATTAGCCTCATTCACTTCACATTTCCTAGCTGTGTGACCCTGGGCAAGTCACTTAACCCCAATTGCCTCAGAAAAGAAAAAAAAAATACGATTCTTTCCTCCCTTCTGAAGTGAATTAATCTGAGTAGATAAGAGAAATAACTTAAAGAAAATAAAATGGTAATTCACATTTATTTGGCATTTAACGTTTACACAACAATTTATATGCCCGATTTCTTTGCATCCTGATATCCCTATATCAGTCCCTATAATTGGCTGTTGATCAATTAGTCAAAAAGCATTTATTAAATTCCCTCAAGGAGTTTATAATCTATTCTGGGTAGATTTACATATGCAAAGGTAGATACATGCATGCAATGTATACAGAAGGTCTATGTAAAAAATATACAAATGATATTATTATTAGGATCATAACATTAGAGATGGAAGGGACCTTAGAGATCATTTAATCCATTCCTTTCATTTTGCAGAGGGGAAAACTAAGTCCTAAAGCCAGGAAATTCAGGATGGTAGAATGGTAGAATTAAAATGAAAGAACACAGGTTCAAATCCCAGTTCTGGCACCTGAGACTTTGTGACTTTGTCATTTCATTGATGAGCCTCAGTTTCTTTATCTGTAAAATGAAAGAGTTGAATGGGATAACCATTTAAGTCTCTTCCAGTTCTTATTCTATGACACTAAATGACTTGCCTCATGGAGAAGCAGAAGATCTAAATTCAAATCCAGCTTCAGAAGCTTTGAGACCTTTGATAAGGGACTTAATTTCTCTTTGCTATGGGAGAAGGCAATGGGAAAACTATTGTATTATCTTTGCCAAGAAAAACCCCATGAATAGAAGTCCATGAGACCACTAAGAATCAGACATAATGGGGGCATCTAGGTGGCGCAGTGGATAGAGCACCAGCCCTGAAGTCAGGAGGACCGGAGTTCAAATTTGGTCTCACACTTAACACCTCCTAGCTGTGTGACCCTGGGCAAGTCACTTAACCCCAATTGTCTCAGGGGAAAAAAAGAATCAGACATGGCTGAAATGACTGAATAGCGGCAAATAACCAAAAAGATTACCCTGGGAGCATGTGACAGAACCAGAATACAGACCCAAGTTCTCTGACACCAATTCTAATATTCTTTACACTACAACAGTAACTAGCCCTGACAGAGAATGACCAAGGACTCACACCCAGATCCTATGTATGGTCAGTGTGCTCTCCCCTCTAGCACATTGTCTCTGATTCTAAAGGGTGTAAGGGGAATTCCTATTGAAACAAACTCATTTGTGGATCTGCAGCAAACATCTCTTTCTTAGAAACTAAGGCAATTACATTATTTAAAAATACAAAATGAGTTTCATTCAGGAAGCAGGGAAATTGGAGGAGTGCAGAGCAGAATGATGACGCAAAGAATTCCAAATCAGAATGGAACCAAAGTCAAACAACATCATGAGAACCACAAACACCTCATTCAGGGCAGATGAAAAATGAAGCGAAGAGGAAGACCAGCAGCAGGGGAGGGGGGAGTGTGTCTAACAAACAATCCAGCAACAACAGCATCACCCCTCCTCCCTTGAGTCTCCAAGAGTTCAGATGCATTCAATTGAATTTCAGAAGATGAGTCTCTAATTCTAAGTGTTATCTTAATGGAGCTTCGGAGATTTCCCCAATCCAATGAGAGCATTCTCTCAGATTTCCTAATTCCATGAAAGATTAATTCATTTGCAAAGCCCTTACACTTGAGTCATTTGTAATAGAATGTATATTCCAATAGACTTCATAAAGAACTCTAGCTTTGCTGGATAGAGCCATTGTTTCATGAAATCAGACATAAGATGTAAACATGGTTAACATTTTGTAGCTAAGTCATTTGAAAGTACTCCTTGAACTCATTTGACCAAGTTTTGCTTTTCTTTCATTTCTTAAAATCACACCTGTGCTCAAGCATATACTCTCTTCCTCTCTCTGGTAAGCACAAGGTGTGGAGACTGGTGCCATAGATAACTAATCTCTATTGCTATCTATAGTTTCATAGTTAACACAGTCTTAGCAGAAGTGTGAAAACACATTCACACCTTGGAAAATGGATGATTAACTAATCAAATGACAATATGAATGTTAGACAGAATTACAGAAATGCCAGTAAGCCAGAGCTATTTATGATTATAATATTCTATTTAATTTTTAAGGGTGGGTTGTTTGCCATAATCTGTTTCTCAAACATCCAGTGCAGATTCTCAAACTTTTTAATTGCATTGCTCCTCATTGGGAATGAAGAAAAATACACATTTGCCTTAATTAAACATTTGAAAATGTGATGTGAAGGCAGAAAGGAATCTACAAGAACTGAGGTAGCATGGAGGCAGGGAAAAGCTGCACGTGGGCACTGATGTACTATTTTCTGTCTTTGGTGTGTGCAATGTCCTTTGGAGACCTCCTTCCCCGTCCCCCCCAATATAGATTACAGCATAGCTAAAATATAGACCAGAGATTTTGGTCATCCTATTTTGATTGTTTTGTGTCTAAACAATCCAAATGGGAGAAGATATCCAGATTTCTTTGGGTTTTTTTGTTTGTTTTGTTTTGTTTTTGCCACTTGTCTATATTTAATTTGTGGTTGGTCTCATATAAACTGGTGTTTTAAAAAAAACTAGTAAATACCACTGCTGGGTAGAAATATCAATCCAGAGAATAAAATCATATGAGTCAGAATTGGAAGGGATCTTAGGGATCATCCAGTACTAACTCATCATTTTATAAATGAGAAAACTGAGGACAGACTAGGAGAAGGGATGGGCCTTGAGACACACAGCTGCTACATATCAGAGCTGGAATTCCAATTTAGCTTCTCTCAGGATCCAGGGGTTAGAATCGACAGTTAAAATTATCCTTTTGGATAACTTCCTTGTTAACTGAAACTATTATTCCAAAGATGCTGCTCTTGAGTAGAACATTTTTGTCAATTCTCCCTCGGCAACTCTTTCATCCAAACCCCCCTCTCTCTCTCCACCAGCTTATCTCAGGCCTTCTTCTCTGCCTTGGGACATCCGCAGTAGCTTGCTAACTGGTCTCCCAACTTTTCCCTTCTTCCCTGGGTACTTCCCAGAGTTTCCAATGCTTCTCAAAACACAGATCTGAGAATGTCCTTCTCCTGCTCAAAAAGCTTTGGGGATTCCTTGAAGCCCCAGGATAAAATCTACACCCTAGTGTCCAACACTGAGCACCTCCTACAGTTGAGCCCAGTGTAACATTCTAGTCTTGTTTCACATCACTCTTCTTCACACACTCTCTACTCCAATCAAACTGACCTTCTTGCTGATCATCAGAACTCAGCATGGCTTCTTGCACCTGGGGCTCTATCTTTGCAGAGCTGGGCCCTAGAGCTGGGGCCTGCTGCTTCCATTCAAATCCAGCTCAGATACCAGCTCCCAGAATAGCCTTCTCTGATCTACAGTGGTTTTCCCCTTCTCATATTCTGTATTTATGCATCTGTGCACACATGCTAGATTCGGATCTGGATAGGATATAAGATCCTTGAGTACATGGAAGCCTCCCAGCACAAGGTGGGCTAGAGGAACTTAAAGGTGTCAGCTGCATCCCCAGGGAACCAGGGAAGAGACTCGACCAGAAAAATTTCACCTAGGAGCACCAGACTGGAAAATCTACAAGTACCTGGGTCAAGAAAGAGCAGAGGAAATTTAGAGCCTACAATCATGTTCCTGACAGAGCATATACCAGAAGAAATCCAGGAGCACTTGGAGTCTGTAGCTGAGTTGTTTTGGCTACAGGCTGGAGGTAAGAAGAGGAAAGGATGAGAAGAGAATGAGAGATTATTAAGTACTTATCATATGTCAGGCACTATGCTAAGCACTTTACAAATATTAACTTATTTTATCTTCATAACAACCTGAAGAAGCAGGTGCTATAACAAATAATGTAAGCAAAAATTAATTGATATTTTAAATCACATATTAGGGTCCCACAGCTAATAAATGTCTAAGGCCAGGTTTGAACTTAAGAGTCTAGCAACTGTACCACCAGCTGTCTCAATGAGTCCTCATAAATCTACATAATAATACTGGGAAGAAAATTTGAGATTATACCATGCTGTAGATCAGCCTGAGCCAAAAAGCTCTAAAAGTAGGATTTTGAAGGCCTAAGTCATTCCTGGATTCCCTGGAAAATACGGCATTCATTAGTAGAATAAACAATGTCAGAACAAAACAATTCACAATACTATTCCTTCCAAAAGCACACAGAGCCTAAATGAAACCTAAAATCACAAGAAGTAAGTCTTGAAAAACAATGAATAAGCAAAGTAAAGAATGATCAATAATATTGTAAATGTCCAAGAACAAAATATGAAAAAGAAAATCTCTCTACATCTATGAGTAAAGCTTCAAACAAAACATAGATTGGCCATAAACCTATTATAATTCCTAGAATATCAAGCAAGAGTTTAAAAAATATTAAAAATTATATTTTGAAGGAAATGGCAGTTACAGTGGGAAGAACTGGAAGGAGAATAAACAATTTAGTATAGGAAGGTCAAGCACTTTCACAAATAAAAAATACCCAGAAAATTGAAATGGACTAAATGGAAATCAATAACTCCAAAAGCAAACATGAAATCAAAAGATTGAAAAAAGAGAAGGCAATTTAAGATATTTACTGTAAAACAAAACAACTGACCTGAGAAACAAGTAAGAGAGAGAGAGATAAGCTAAGAATTACTGGACTACCAAAAAACCACAATATTTTTAGTCTTGCAAACAAGAAAAAGTTCAAGTACCAAGGAGTCACAGTAAAGAACACACAAGACTTGGCAGCTACCTCATAAAGAAGAGCTTGCAACTCAGTATTTCATATAGTACAAGATAAAAGGTAAAACTGAGTATAACACTTCAAGTTAAAAAATGGACCTTTTTTAAAAAAAGATAAAAATTTCAAGTATCCCATAATGAAAAGCTCAGAGTTGAGTAGAAATGTTAAAATATAAATATGGGAATTAAAAGAAATATAGAAAGATAAATATATTTGAATAGTTGGAAAGATCTGAAAGGTAATGAATATTTTATATTCTTATAAATGGAGAAGAAATATGACCCTTTACAACCCTGAAGTATTCAGAGATTTTAGAGGAAGTTACATAAGTAGGAGGTCAGAGACTTTTCGATATGATTAGGTAAGAAAGAGAAAGCAAGATAAAAGGAATACATGAATACAGAAAGGAGAGTAGAAGGAACAATAGAAGAAAACTATATAAGCCATGAAGAAGTGAGGGTGGGATGGGAAGTGGATATCACATGAACATCATGTTAATATGAACCCAACAAAGGAAAGTTGGACATATGCATACATACAAAGAGTTTGGTATAGAAATACATTTTTTCTCAGGAAAATGGACAGGAAAGGGATAAGAAAAAGGAGAATTAAGAGGCAAGATCACATAAGAGAAGAATTATTGAAATGAGAACAAAAAACATTTTTAAAAAGTGAAGTATGAAATGATCCTCAAAAGGAAAGAAAAAAAATGTAAGAAGGAAAATGTAATCAATGTATAGGAAGAAACAGTAAGAATATAATAACTAGGCATCTCAAACTATCTCTTTCAGAAATAGAAAAACATAACAAAAAGATAAATAAGAAAGAAGCTAAGGACTTGAATAGAAATTCATAGATATAATAGACCTCTACCAATTATGGAAAAGGAATAGAAAAGAAAACATATATTTCTTGGCTATGAATAGCACCTTTACAAAAAATTGATCATGAATTGGGACCTAAAAACCTCACAAATACAGAAAAGCAGAAATGTAAAATACATTTTTTTTTTACTGACTACAATGCAATACAAAGTATACGATATAAAGAGTTAAATGGTAAAATGGATAGAGTCCTGAGCCTGAGGCAGTAAGTAAGATATGACCAGCTTCAGACACTTACCTCTGGGTATGACCCTGGGCAAGTAACTTACTCTCTCAGTTTGTCTGTTTCCTCAACTATAAAATGAGGATAATAACGGTACTTATCTTGTAAGATTGTTGTGAGGATCACATGTAGTAACATTTGTAAAGCACTTAGTATAATGCCTAGAACACAGTAGGCATCATACAAGTGTTTATTCCTTTTCTCCCTTTTAAGAAAGTATCAGAAATAAAATAACTCAATCCTAAAGAATTGGTGGATCAATGAACAAATCAAATAGAGAGTTTATAAAAGAAAATGACAAGGAAATAACAAAGCTTTGGAAGTGCTGCCAAAGCAATCATAAAGAGAAATTTTATATCTAAATGCTTGAATCAAAAAAAGAGGGAAAGAATAAATGAATGGATTACAACTAAAAACAAACACAAACCCCCCAGAAACCAGAAAAGCAACAAATCAAAAAAAAAAAAATCACAACAAAGCACCAAAATTTAAATTCTAAAAATTATTTATAAAAATAAACAAAATCGAAAGCATGGGGGAAAAAACTTTCAAAAAGTCTACAGTTATTTTAAATAGGATTTCTCTTTCTATCTCTTGCATCTGGGCTTTGTTGAGAATATAGAAATGCCAATGATTTATGTGAGTTTATTTTATATTTTGCAACTTTGCTAAAATTGTTAATTATTTCTGGCAGATTTTTAGTTGATTCTCTAAGTATACCATCATATCATCTTCAAAGAGTGATAAGTTTCATTTCCTCATTACCTACTCTAATTCTTTTCATTTCTTTTTCTTGTCATCGCTAAAGCTAACATTTCTACTACAATACTGAATAATAGTGGTGACAATAGGCAACCTTGTTTCACTTCTGATCTTACTGGGATTGTTTCTAACTTGTCCCCATTACAAATAATGCTTTCTTCTGATTTTAGATAGATGCTACTTATTTTAAGGAAAACTCTATTTATTTCTATGCTCTCTCGTGTTTTTATTACGAATGGATGCTGTATTTTGTCAAATACTTGCAGAAAGCCTTTTTGAACTGATAAGCTAAAAACTTTTGGGGGGAGAAAAAAGATGAATTAGTAAATAGTCTGATATTTCAAAAGGACATAAACATTAAATTGCCATATCTAAAATGAAAGAACATTCATAATGAATGAAGAATACAAGAAATTACTAGAATCCATTTTGCCCAATCATATGCCAAGAAAACTGATGACTTAAATGAAATGGATTAATTTTAATTAAAAAAAGCCAATAAAAAACCAAAACAAAAAAATTCAGACTAACAAAATAAGAAATAGAGAATTTAAATAACCCTGAATAAGCCACAAATGAACTATAAAAGAAAAAAATCAGCACAGATGAATTTATAAAATAATTTTTATCAAATATTCAAAGAATAATCAATTTAATAATATTAGCTATTTGCAAAAAAGGGTCCTTCCAAAAATCATTCTAACATATTCATGTGATATATTCATGAATATCAAGGCAAAAATTTTAAATAAAAAATAAGCAGGCTAGGTTTTAGTGCTATGACTATACTGAATTTATGTCAGGAATGGAGGCCTGCTTTAATATTAAGAAAACTAAAAGAAAAAAGACCATGTTAATGATGAAAACATAAAAATCACATGATTATATCAATAGATTCAGAAAAAGTTTTTGATAAAGCATAATTCCTATCTCTATTAAAATCATTAAAAAGCAAGGGAGTATATGAAATAATATCTATCTTTAAAAAAGAACCATCATTTTTATGTCACAAAAAAAATGTTGGAGTCTTTCCCAATAAAGTATGGGTATAGGATGTCTTTTAGCCACACTATTATTTGATATAGTTCTAGAAATGTTAGTTATAGCAGTAAAATAAGAAAAAGATCTTGGCAAATAAATCAAAGAGGAAACAACATTATTGAATTTTGCATATGAACAGCTGGGTGGTACAGTGACTAGAATACTGGGCCTAAAGTTAGGAAGACCTGATTTTAAATACAGTCTCAGATATTTTCTGGCTGTGTGACTCTGGGCAACTCATTTAACCCTCTTTGCCTCAGTTTTCTCATCTGTAAAATGAACTGGAAAAGGAAATGACCAACCATTCTAGTATCTTTTGTCAAGAAAATCTCAAAAAGCATATTGAAAGATTCAGACTGAAAAGTATGGACAACCACAATGATAGTCTACTTGGGTAGAACTGTGAATTGATCCAGCTAGTCTGGAAAGCATTTTGGAGTCACACTCCAAAGAATCACTAAGTGTACATACTCTTTGACCTACTACTGCCACCAAGGGTATAAACCAAAGAAATAAAAAAATTAAGAAAGGGACCCATAGAGTGGCACTTTTAGTTGTGCCCATTAATTGCCAAATGGCTAAAACTTTGTCGTATAGTAATGGGATAGGATATTATCACACCATACAAAATGACAAAAAGGGCATTTTCAGAGAAAAATGAGAAAACTTAAAAACTGATGCAGATTGAAGTGAGTATAATCAAGATAATTTATTCAAAGCAACAATTGAAAAATTGAAAAGAAAAACAACTTCGAAAAGCTAAAGAACTATGATCAATGTAATGATCAACCACAATTTAAGAAGATCAATGCTGAAGCTTGCTACCATTTCCTGATTCAGTTGCAGAAGGGTTTCAGGATTACAGCAGCAACTACTCCCAGAGAGTACAGTTTGAGCTACAAGTCATATATCGACATATAGTATTTATCAGTTGACAAGTATTTTTAAGCCCCTTCTGGGGCAGGAAAATGTTTCCTTTTTGTCAGAAAGATTAAGTATAGAACTTTGTATCTAAGCATCGCATGGTTGTAATCTACAAAACATTTTTGGAAGAAAAAAATTATCTAATATGCTTCCATATCCATAGATATACATGAATATTTTCACATTCACATATACATAGATATTCATACATTTCTCTTTTTATCTTTACAATAACAACCCTAGATTGACAGCCACCAATGTACAGATTTTTTTTTTTTCTAGAAAAAAATCACACATTGCCAGCAGAGCTAGGAATAAAGAGCCAGGACTGAAATAGGTCTTAACATGCTGATTTAGGTCACTAATTTGGTTTTCTAGCAGATAGTGATCAATTTTAACTTTTAGTTTCAACAAAAAGGGCACAAATCACAGAATCTTAAGAATTGTAAGGGTTTTTATAAATGCCAGCTAGGTTATATTTGAAGCACTTCAATACTTTTTGAGGAAGGACATGGATCAGATGAAAAACGAAGGGTGACCTGGATGATAAATGGAGATGGGATCATGTCATATGGTAATTTATATAAAGGTCTGGGTAAAGAACTGTTAATTTGGAATCAGTGGGTGGGAGGGGTTTAAATCTGGGGTTTGTCAGCTACTAATGAACTCAGGAAAAGCAATCAATTTTATTGGTCCTCAGTTTCTTTATCTATAAAAATGAAAGAGAGTAGGCTCCCTTCTGCCTATAAATCTATGACTTGGAAATATTTTATTTGAAGGCCAGAAAAGATAAATAGATGATAGAGTACTTATTGAGCATTTACTATGTGCCAGATACTCTGCTAAACACTGGGAAAATAAATACAAGCAAAAAAAAAAAAAGAAAAAGAAAAAAGAAAAGAAAAACTTTTAATTGGGGAAGGCAAAACATAAGTTTGAAATTTGCAAGAACTACATAAGCACACGAGTTGTTATATTGATTAAACAATATCCAAAAGCCCAAAGCAAGCAAAGCCTATTGAATTACAGCTGGCTCAGTTAATCTTTTCTGGCTCCTCAATGTTATCTTCTCAGTTTTTGACTTCCACCCAGTGCTTGGAATTTCTTCTTTTATGACCTCAGTTTTGTGGGATTAGACTTTTCTATTACACTATTCAGAAGCTGGTGTCTATATGATTGCGCTGATCATATTATCAAAGATTGCAGCTTTATATAGACAC
Source organism: Myrmecobius fasciatus (assembly GCA_023553655.1). NCBI lineage: Eukaryota > Metazoa > Chordata > Mammalia > Dasyuromorphia > Myrmecobiidae > Myrmecobius > Myrmecobius fasciatus. The sequence continues at coordinate 35,658 of JAJPUD010003431.1, forward strand.
AGCCTGGAATCACAAATTTCTCAAGCTTGTGCATCCTTAACATGCATTACCAAAACCAGAGATGTGGGATCGATTATCTTATCTAAAGAAGTCCTGGACACACTAAGATAATACTGTCATTTATAGATATTGATTTCTCTCAGTGGATCACTATTGCAACTATTGGTATGATTAGTTCCATTTTATAAATGATGAAAGGGAGATCTAGAGAGGTTAAGATCTAGAGAGGTTTGACTTGCTCTACAGAAGTACCAGAAGCAAGGCTTTAAACACACTTTTTTATTTACCAATCTTCTGAAGTAAAAAAAAAAAAAAGGTCATTTTATTGATTTGCTTTCTGAAGTCATGTTACTGCTTTTCTTTATATTGTCTATTTGTAAATTGTTTTCCTGGCTCTGCTTACTCTGATCTGCAACTGTTCATATGAATCTTTTTATGTTTCTCTGAACACTTTATAAGATTGAAGATTTAGGGACGAACTGTCATATTTTACAAATTCATAATGCACAATATTCCATGATATTCATATGACAGTTTGATTTCCCCAGTGAATGAGGAGCTCAGTCACATTTGTATGTATTCAACTATTATTTCTCTGCCTTCTATACCCAGATTTCTTGTCAGTCTCAGCTTGTCCTTATTTTATCACACCCTCAACAACCAGAACTTCTGAAGACTTAGCAGAGAAAGTCCTTTCACTAGAATTCTTGGCACCTTCAAGTGGTTCAGTACCAGCAATGGATATAGATTTTTTTTCAATGAAAATGACACTAAAGAAGATTCATTATCATTTGCCTCTTTCAGAGCTACTGAGCTCTTCCATGTGATCTGCAACTTAGCCCTTTTACATGTCTGATCATCCCCCATTAGACTGTTAGTTTCTTGAGAGCAGAGACTGCCTTGCTATTCTATTCCTATCCCAGTGCTTTGCATATAGTAAGTGCTAAAAATGCTTTTTTTGGCCACAATTTCTCCTTCATTTCAATGCAATTTATTGTTGAATTGAATTGAATTAAATCTATGGATGTCTACTTTTAGTTCTTTGCTACTACCAAAAGCATCATAATCTTTAAAAATATTTGTTATAAATTTATTATTATTAAATTATTTTAAAATTTTTAATGTTTTAAAATATTAGAACATAAATATAAATTATAAAAATTAAAATATGTGTGCTGGTCATGAAAGAAGAAATAGAAAAACCGAGTTAGAGTCACATATCATTAAATGGGACATCTTAGTATTGAGGCTCTCTGAACTCAGAGGAAAACATGGCCTTGGTGGCCACCCAGAAAACACCACATAGCATAAACAAAAGAAAAAAGAGAAAGCTTTCCCAGAGGTGAGAGGTGATTTTTTCACACCTTTCTTCACATCTGATAAGTGAGAGTTCACGGTGCTAAATTTCCTTTGTTCATTTAAAGAGTGTTTCACATACAGTTCACCCTGATTTAAACATATTGCTGCAGGTTGGAAGGTTTGTATTTCAGTCCCACAGTTAGAGGCCCTTATGTGCCAGATCAAGAAAATTGGATGTAGCTTCATAGCCCTAGAGAATGTTGTCTAAATGGGGATAGGTACTGTTGTAAAAAAAAAAAAAATCAAAGAAAGCTAAATGTTTTAGCCTGGCAAGGAAAAGATTTATGCATTAATAATACTCACCTATTTCACAGGACCATTGCAAGGAAAAATCTCTACAAGTGATTTAATAAGGAGGTGTTGATATTTTCATTTAATTTGAACATTTATTCTCACAGATACAATCATTCTTTTTATACAAAGTATTTAATCAGTAGAAGACCCAGATACATGCAAATTGTGACAGATCATCTCTCATACAAAGATTTTCCAAAAATTCACTCCATAATGCAAATATACACATGAAATCATATGATTTCCAGTCTTATCTCATATTATTTCCCCCTGAAATACTCTAATATAATCTGTCCTTGTCAAATCAGCCTTTTAGCTATTTGTAGATCATCTATTTAGAGATGTCCAGGAAGCAGCTGATGATACTGAAAAAGTACCATCAGGAGAGACATAAGAACTTCATACTTAAGTTTGAGAATCATCAATTTAGGGATAATTACTGAACAAGTGGAAGCTAATGAGGTTACTGAGAGAGTATCCAGGGAGAAAATAGCCCAACACCAAGCCTTAAGATATTCTGCCACATGAATGGCAGGATGTAATGAAAAAGTCTTCAATTCACTAAACATTTATTAAGTGCTTGCTGTGTGCTAGCACTGTGGTAAGATCTAGGGATACAGAAAGAGGCAAAAGATAGTCCTATCCTAAGAGTTTGCAATCTAATGGGAAAGACAACACGAGAACAAATATATATATATATATATATATATATATATATATATAAAGCAAGCTATGTATAGGATAAAGAGGAAACAATTCAAAGAGGGAAAGCACTGCAATGAAAAGGAGTTAGAGATAGCTTCCTGTAGAAGGTGGGATTTTATTTTATTTTTTATTAAAGCTTTTTATTTGCAAAACATATGCATGGGCAATTTTTCAACACTGACCCTTGCAAAGCCTTCTGTTCCAAATTTTTCTCTCCTTCCCCCCACCCCCTCCCCTAGATGGTAGATAGTCTAATACATGTCAATTATGTTAAAATATATGACAAATCGAATATATGTATACATATTTATGCATTTATCTTGCTGTACAAGAAAAACTGGATCTACAAGAAAAAAAAACAACAACAACAAAAAAAACCTGAGAAGGAAAACAAAATGCAAGCAAACATCAAAAGAAAACGTGAAAATGCTATGTTGTGGTCCACACTCGGATCCCACAGGCCTTTCCCTGGTGTATATGGCTTTCTTCATCACTAAACAATTGGAATTGGTTTGAAACATCTCATTGTTGAAGAGAGCCATGTCCATCAAAACTGATCGTCATATAATATTGTTGTTGCCGTGTACAATGATCTGGTGCTGCTGATTTCACTCAGCATCAGTTCATGTAAATCTCTCCAGTCTTCTCTAAAATCATCCTGCTGATCGTTTCTTATAAAAAATAATATTCCATGACATTCATATACCATAATTTATTCAGCCATTCTCCAACTGAGGGGCATCCACTCAGTTTCCAGTTTCTTGCCACTATAAAAAGGGCTGCCACAAACATTTTTGTACATGTGGGTCCCTTTCAGAAGGTGGAATTTTAGCTGTGACTTAGAGGAAGCAGGGATATTAGTAACAGGAGTGGAAACAGGAGAACATTGCAGGCATAGGCCACAGCCAGAGTTGCCGACATTCCCAGAGCCAAAAGATGGATGATCTTGTTCATGGAACAGCCAGGTGGCTAATGGGACTGGGTTGAATAGTACATATTAGGGAATGTCAGAAAGGAAAGCTAAGAGAGAGTTAGGGTAATGGACTTTGAACGCCATAACCAGAGCATTGTGTATTTGTTATTGCATTTACAATAGGAAGCTACTGGAGTTTGTTGAGTAATGGATGACATGCTCAGATTTGTGTTTTAGGGAAATGACTTTGGTAGATGAATGGAGATTAGATTAGGGTGGGAGTGACTTGAGGCAGGGAGAATAAGCAGAATGCTTTTAAAAGAGCCCAGGCACAAAGTGATTACTCTGCTCCAAGGTGGTGACAATGTCAAGAGGAGAGAAGGGGACGTATGAGAGATGTAACAAATATAGACACAACAGAACTTGGCTAGATATTTGTGGGAGATGAGTTGAGGATAACATCTGGATTTTGAGGCTGGGTGACTGAAGGATGGTGGTACCTTTCAGAGTAATGGGAACGTTTGGAAGAGGGAGGCTTTCAGGCAAAAGATGAGTCCAGTTTTGGACATGTATACAGAGATCCTGTTTAAAATGTCCAAGTATCAGTAGGACATGTGAGATTAGAAGCAAGAGGCCAAATCTGAGAATCATCTGACTTAATGAGATGAAGCAAAACAGTACAGAAGAATAAGAGGACCCAACACAGAATCTTGGGGGACACTCATGGTTAGTGAATATGAGCAGGACTTAGGAACAGCTTCTGTAACTTCACTAGTCCAGCCCCTATGCAGGGAATTCCTGTCATTCCTCATCTGTTTCTTTGCATGAGCTCTCTTCCACGCTCAGTTCAAGAACTCTGTCCTCAGAGACTGCCCTTCTCAGTTGTTCTCAAATTACTTTGTATATATTATACGTTCACTTACTGGCGTATATCTTGTTTCCTTTCAGTTTATTTTTCTTTTTTCAAAAGAGTGCTCATTTGCCATACAGGGAGGAGGAGATATCTTGAAATGACTGGGATGTAAAAGCAAAAGGTAGTAAAGATATTTTTAAGCAAATTAAGTTAAATGGACCCATATTGATGTACTGCCAAGAGTCAGGGACCTAGAACCACATTCTCCTCTTCAGGCTGGCAACCTTCCAGGGTCCCATGTACTATGGGGAAATCCTGCAACCTTCCTCCAAGGCCTTTATCCCTGCTGCTCAAAGTCCTTGAGCATCTCCCTAGAAGCATAGTCAGTCCTTAGCTCCATTTCTGGTCAGTCACTCGGAAGCCCGTGGAGACCTTTGTCTAAAACTTCCTACTTCCCCCATTTTTTCCTCTAACAGCATTCCTTGGATTCTACAGGAATTCAAAAAAATCTTATTACCCTATGCTTATATTTGTCTCTGGGGAAACCCAAGCCTCTTGGGAAAGATACTGAATGGATTTGTGCTTGCTGGGCATCACACAGGGGCAACATCCCCCACTCTTTATGGGGATGGCTACATTTCATCCAGTGTCACTATTGTAGAAGGTATATAATCAATTCAATTCAAATATTAAAGCACATTGTTCTGTCAGGAGATTCCAGGAAGCCTGGGGGGGGGGGGGGCAGGGAGCCAGGGGGAGATGGCTAGAGCTGGGGGCACTTCCGTCTATGGGAGGTTCAGTACTACCGAAGTGGAAGGACCCCTGGGAGGCAGCCATCCCGGCAGGATCCCCTTGGCCCAGACAGAGAGATCTCAGAGATCTGGGTAATCAATCACTCAGCGCCTTGGAAAGCTAGGTCCCATAACTGTGTCTGCCCTCAAGAAACTTACACTCTAGGGGCAGCTAGTTGGTACAGTGGATTGAGCAGCAGCCCGGAAGTCAGGAGGACCTGAGTTCAAATCCGGTCTCAGACACTTAACACTTCCTAAGTAATCCTGGGCAAATCACTTAACCCCAATTGCCTCAGCCAAAAAAAAAAAAAAAAAAGCTTACATTCTAGAGTTATGTAAGTAAATTCAAAACCTTGCTACTACAGTGAATAAAAAGACGAGAGGGAAAACGTGATCTCCTTGCGCCCAGAAAGAGTCTAAACTCATGGCCTTTTACCTGCCCCAGGCGGGGGTCCTCCTCCCCCATTGCAGGTGGGCGCTCACACTATTGCGCGGGCTGCGGGAGTAAGCCACCCGTATTACGCATGCGTGGAGCCTTTCTCCTCCCCTTATTTCCTTCTGTTGCCTTTTTTCCAGTGGCAGTCAAGGAAAGCCAAAGAGCGCGCGAGGCAGGCGGCCCGAAGCGCAGGCGCGAGTTCGAGGAGCGTGGCGGAAGTAGGCACCGGGGAATGAAAGAAAAGGTCAGAAGGGGGCGGAGCTAAGCGAGATGGGGCTTGCTCAAATCCCCACCGGGAAAGCCAAGGGATAAAACCTGAGACCCCGCCCTCCCGCTCGATGCCCCGCCCCTCCTCGCGTTATGGAGACGTCATCACCGTCGCCACAGTCTGAGATGGAGCAGAACCAAGCAGGTAGGAGCGGGACTAGAATGGGGCGGCGGGGCCCAGCTTTGGGACCTTCAGCTCTGCACCCCCGGCTCCCAGGCAGCCCCAGCGCCGCTGCCGCCATGCTTCCCGCGGAGTCTCCTGCGAGCTCCGGGTCTGCTCTGTGACGGGGGAGTGTGGCAGCCCGAGGCTGGTGAGAAAGAAAGGAATAGACCTGTGTCTGGGGCTTCTCACTTCGGCTACGCATGCGCGGCCCGGCGCCACTCCTCCCTCCACGCAGGCTCCTCCTCCCCACCTTCCCTTCAGTGGAGACTTGGATTCAAATCTTCCCCCGACTTGGACGACCTTTCGGGCGCTGGACAAGTCACAGCTTTCTCATCTGTCAAACGGGGACAACTATACCTCTCATAATAATGAGCAGTAGTAGTATGGGAAACCAGGAAGACCTGGGTTCAAATCCCACTGAGCCGGTGTGAGCCAGAACCTCGAGGCACCTCTCCTAAGACTCCTAAGATGGCGATTATTATTATTATAACTGATATTTCTGTAGGGTTTCAGATTTTCAGGGTGCTTTACAAATACTCTTTCTTTTCATAGCAACTGTAAAGTAGAGGGAATTATCCCCATTTTTCCGGCGAGGAAACTGAGGCAGAGAGGTTCTGTAACCTGCCGTGGCCATCCTGTTAATAAATGTAGAAGGCTGCCTTTGAGCTGGGCCTCCCTGACTCCCAGAAGCAACATGGTCTCCGGTGCTCCGCTGAGCTCTTATTCCTAAAAATCATAGACCTGGTTCCTGTGCCCCAAACCTCCAAATGTCTGTGGGGCCGTTTGAGGCCCAAGTGAAAAGCCCTAGAGGCCAAGCAGAGAAGAGCCCAGGCTGAGGGTGCAGCTTAGGGAAAGCACCCTGCCCTCCCGCAGCTTACATTCTATGGAGGAGGGAAGCCCTGGGATTTCGCCGACCCGGGACTCCCTGGTCAGGAAAGGCCCTGCGCCTTTTCCTGTCTCAGAGGGCAGCCCCCGCAGGGTGTGGGGGAGCCACAGCGGCCTCTCTGCGGAGTCTGAGTGCCCGTGGGGAGGAGGAGGAGGGTTGAGATGGGGAAGGCTCCGCTTGGGCACGCTTCCCTTGTCACGCCTGGTCCCAATGGCTGCCCTGCGGGTGCAGACTGGTTGTGGCAGGTGGTGGGCAGAACCGTCCTGTGATCCTGGGCAAGTGCTTTGATGCCCCGGGCAGCTGGGTGTAAGTAAGTTACATTGCCAAGCACCCAAAAGCACGGGTGTCTGCCGTGAGCCACAACCAAGGACCGTTGTGCTGCCACGGTAGCCGGCAGACTCCGGGAGGACCGCGGGAGGGAGGCTCCCCTGGCGAGGCGCTGGGAGCTTAGGGCCAGGCTTTCTGTTAAGTTTTGATAACTATTTCAGTAAATAAAGTCAATACAGCTGTCCGCAGAGGACTGGGCCTGGATTCGGGGGAACCTGAGTTCAAATGCTGTCTCTTTTTTAGTTTTGGGGTGTGTGTGGTTGTGTATATGTATTTATAATTCTATGGATTTTATTTTGAGAAGGGCTTTATGTGCTTTACTATACTTCCAGAGGGGTCAGGGCATACACAGAAAGTTAAGAACTCTTATTTAGAAATTGATGGCACTGATCCTTTACTTTGTCTGATTTCACCTCAAAATTCACAATCTCCTTTTTCTCATTTTGTCCAGATATATTACTCTTACTTTTTAAAACTTAGGAGCCATGATCATTGGCATCTTAGTTCACAAGTGGAATGAAAAGGGAGAGGAGAGATTTCCCGAGATGAAATTTCTTTTTTTTAAGAAGAAAGAACGTATGGGAAATTAGTCTGAAGGAGGTTTTGACTGAACAAGGAATTAATGGAGTTAGGAGCTGAGAGCCTGTTCACTGATTGAGCAAAGGATTGTAGTTCATGTACAGACTGGGGAGCGTGGGGGAGATATCAGGCCTGAGCCTGAGATAGGTGGGCTTGTTGGCCCAGGACAGTTGGCTAGCTGTCCTTTGTCTGAAGAGAAATCAAATATACATTGTTTTTTTCCAAGCAGGCTGTTCCCACCCGAGGGACAAATGTCAGCCCGGAATGGTAAGCTGAGTTTCCTGGCCCAGGGAGTTGGGGGTTCTGGGGAGATCTGACTACACTTCTGTTGGCTTACCCTGCCCCTTATACAATTATAGGTCCTCAAAAATAAAATGTTCTCCGGGCTTGATAATGCCTCTGTGTTAGACTTATTTTTGAAGATGATTACCTGTGATTTCGTTGGTATGGATGTTTACTTGTGCAGCTTGCAACCCTTCCATGTCTTCCCATCACTCTCTGAGTCCTATTTATACCCATTTGAAATTTCCTCCCTAACTAGAGGGGGGGAGTGGAGGAAGGGAGAGGGAGATAGGAAGGGGCCACATTCATATTTGGGCTGGGGTCCGGCTCTTAGGACATGGTCTCCTTGACTCCTCTCCAGCCAAGCATGTGCTTCATGAACGATGTTGGTGATGGTAGATTAAAACTTAGTAACACCCGCCATAAATTAATTACTTTTTGGGCCACTGACAGTTTTGATTCTTCTGAGATGGTGATGGTCTATGATTTGTGGCCATATAATATTACTGAGCAAATACTGTAGCTAAAGAGATTGTCCATTTGTGTATGTAGTTGATGCACCTGCTAAATTGGAAGGTTCAGGAAGTGAATGATTATAAATAATCAAAATGTTCTATCTACTACCTATTTCTTTTGTTTTGAATTTGAAGGACTTAATTACTGTATTTGTTTTTTTCCAAAGTAGTCCTAGATTGGAAATGACAAATGAGGAAGATGTAAAAACAAATCTAAAATTAGCTGAATGATAATGTGTTAGATTTTTTTAATTAGTTGCAACTAAGTGACCACAATATTGTGTATGAAATTCTTATGGTAATTCAGAAGCAAGAAAACATAACTGTTTTGTTATGTTTCAACTGGGAAGCATGGTTATAAGAAATACATTATTTTGGCTAAAACATTTTATTACACAAGGTGGGACTTGCTAATAAGGAAAGTAGCACATATATAAAAATGCCCATTTTTTTCAAAAGCCATATTTATCACTCCTTTTCATATGACATTTACACCACTCACTTGTGTTGTTGAGCATTGGCAAGTACCACAAGCAGAAGAGGAGCAGAAGGAAAACAAAGATGACAAGCAGGTGTGTCCTTCAAAAATACCACTGAATTAATTTGCTCACCTAGAGCCATAAAAGATCCTTCAGCTTAACATCTGGTCCTTATTTTAAATGAGCATTGTTGAATTTTAGCACCCACTGTTTGGAGCTAAATTGATGAAGGCTTGCTGAGCCAGTAATAGAAAACATGTTGCTGACTATATTCCAACATTATCCATTTCTACATTTAAACAGTTTCTTATTTTATCTTTGATAAGTTATTAAAAGGATATTTAAGATCATACTTAAAATATTTTGTTTTATCATGATTCTATCTTCTGTTTTAAAACAAATACTTTTTGTTTTGTTGACCACCATCAATCATCTTTTATTATCTTACATATTTTCTCAGCCCAATAGCTTGGTTAATATAATTTTGCCTGTGTAATTAATTTGAAGTATGAGAGCCCTCTTCCATTTTGCTATCAATTGTTTATTCCTTGATGGTGGACTTATTCATTTGGTTACATTATCTTTCTTTCCTATTTGGCTAATCTCTCTAAATATTACCATAGTGCCCCCTTATGATGAAATATGACTGAAAAATTAATCATCATGAACATCATTTTATTCTCTTAACCCTTGATGGAAATACTAAAGTTGACAATCCATACTTCTTATATGCTTATTAAAAGTACACACAGGAACATTTAATAATTCAATTATACAAATCGAGAAATGGGCATCAGGTGTCTATGCTGTGCATAGACTGCTGGAAGTTTTGGAGATTTAAAACATAATTAGCAATGAATTTCCATTCATTGGGATGTAACAGGGATTCAGTGGTTTTCTAACATTGTGTACTAATTCTTCTGTATTTCAAAAATTCTGCAGGACTCATTGCCTTAAAAATTACAGGAAGTTCATCTTCAGCTCCTCTTCTTACTGCTCTTACTTCTTTGGCAAATGTGGGGTAAAAACTTTACATAGTAGATCTCTTTTAAAATAAAAACAAAGCATCATATGGAAAATGCTGTTTCAGGCTAAATCTTACTTCTCATTAAAATTTAAATTGCCATTAGTCAGGTAGTCATTCAGATGACCAGAAGTGCTAATTGACCCTTTAGGAGGTCTCAGCTTTATTTGACTTGGGCATTTTGTTTGAGATTGTTATACCCCTGGCAAAATGTAGTTATGGAAAGCATTTAGAAATCACATAATTGATCTCATTACTCAAAACTGTTAAAATAAGGAAGTTGTCGAAAGATTGGATGGAACACGTGGGTGTGCTGGGCCGGGCCAGCTCCCAGCTGCTCCTGTTCACCAGGGGGTGCTGAGCTGCCGGCTGCCCCCCAGTCTCCAGGATTGCTACCTGAACCATCCCGGTTAACTTTTTCTAGAGGGGGGGAGTTGAGGCTTCATGTTCTGCCAAGGTGCCTTCTGAAGCAACTACAGTAATCTTCCTCCTGGGAGTAGTTCTAAGACTGACCAGTTCTTGGAACTCCTTTTGGGGATGCGTTGACAGTGTTGCTCATTCAGCACATATTTAGGTTTGGTAGGAGAGGGCTACTGCTCTAGAGTTACTCAGCTGGTAAAGCCAGGGATTTGTTTCCAGGCTAATTAATCTATTGAGCTTTCACTGGTGGATAGACTTTTTTACCTTAATAGTGGGGCTTTTTCTCTTCTTAAACCAACATAGCAATTTGTTCTCTAAGTCACTTTTGGTATAAACTGAAAGACTCATTAGAAACAGAAATGAAATCTCAAAGTGTCTAATTACCTGATGGGGGGGGGGGGAGAAATCCATCAGTGAAAGCCAGCAGAATCCTATAAGCAGTTAGTGTCTGGGGATCAATCAGGAAGTTAAGGTGATACACACTTGATTTGGTGGGAGATTACTGATGAAAGAAAGTAAAGAAGTCCTTTTTGTGCCCTTCTAAATGCTGTTTTTGATTCACCTGATTAGTAAGGCGATGATCACAGAATTTTGAGCTAGAGTGGACTCAGACATCATCCAGCCCAACTCACTTTACATAGGAAGGATCTGAGGCTTAAAAGGGGGGGGGGGTGAAGTGATTTGCTTGGATCATTGTGAAGGAACTTGCCAAATACACAGAAAATTTAGTGGATTGTGATCTGTCTTTAAAGAGGTGCTAGGGTTATTCTGCCCTTCTCCTGCAGACAGAAATAGGAACTATTGTTAAGTAATAGAGGCAGATTTCAGTTGAACATAAGGAAAACAATTTTTGAAGGTGTCTCAAAACAGAATAATGACTGATTGGAGGTAGTAGCTCTCCTTACCTTAAGTCTTCAAATGCAGATTGGATGACTGCTTTGGGAGGAGGGGGTGTAGTGCAGCAGGAATTCCTCTTTGGGTACAAACTGGCAGATGACAGAGAAGGTCCTTTGCAATGCTGAATTTGGTGATTCTGGCAGTAGGTGGCCTCTGAGGTCCTGTCCCTTCTTATTCTTATACCATATCACTAGGAAAACAACTATAAGTACCAGTCCTATTAACTGGATCAGTAGCTTCTTTTTATTCAGGCTTGTTTCTAACCCACTTGCTTTTGATTGGCCCTATACAAATTAAGGGAGTGATTTAGGGGTCATTCTAAATGATGATTACTGACTTGGAACAAGCAGATTGTAAAAACCTTTGCCAAATTGAGGGGGGAGGGTATTGATTTTTGACTTATATAATTATTTCCCTTCTCCCCCCCCCCCCCCGCCCTAAAATATTCCCATTTTCAAATTGAGGGAATGAGAGCAGAATCATAACCTTATAAGAAAGCTATAAATGAACTGAGAGAGAATCTGGTTTCCTCTCTTGTTATATAGATGAGTAAACTGGGGTCCAGACAAGTTGAGTCAATTTGCCCCTTGATCACTTTCCTTGCCCTTGAGATATTCATCACCATTAGCTAAAGAACTGTAACAAAAGGGCAACTAGATGACCCAGTGGATAGAGCACCATCTCTGAAGTCAGGAGGACCTGAATTCAAATTCAGCCCCAAACACTTAATACTGTCTGATGTTGGGCAAGTCACTTAACCCCAATTGCCTTGTGTTCCCCCCCAAAAAACAAACAAACAAACAAACAAAAAAAACCTAGCAAAAAGTTACTACAAGTCAGGTCACAAAAACACATTGACTTAGTGAAATGACTTGGAATTTAAGACTCGATATAAAGTAGAACTACAGAATAAGACTCATTTTAGAAAATCACTGTATTCAATAGACACTTGTTAAATGCCTGCCATATGCAAAGCATTGGGCCAAGAACTGTGGAAGAATAAGGGAAATTAATTAGGGAATCACTTTTTACAATATTTGGTAATCTGAGTTAATTGTCATAAAAATGATTTAAACCATGTTCATAACATGTTTTCATGATACATTGCAGTTATGAAGTATTTTACAGGCAGCATTTCATTTGATCTTCGCAATAATCTTGTGAGGTTGGCATTATCAATACTACTGTCCACATTTGATAGATGATAGTATGTGCTTATGGGCATCATTTTCCAGTTACTTGACTGCTGTGCTTTTTTAAGAAATGTCTTTATATTTTAAATGACCTCTGGCTTTGAGGTGAAAACAAATGTTTTGGTTGCCACTTGTGAATTTGGTGTTGAGTGGTGTTGGCCCACAGGGTAGCTCCAAATCTGGGGCAGTTTTTCTAGGGTGCCTCTTGTGTGGAAGGGCTATGTCCCAGGTAACAGGCAATAGAATCCAAGATGTTTTGCACTTAATGGATTAAGAAGTAGTCATTGTTATTGAGCACTAAAATTGTCTTCACCTGGTGATGAGAAGTAATGTAGACTACAATAACTTCATAGATTTTAGAGACTTAGAGATTTCTAAGTCAAGAAAGAAAAAATTTATTATTAATCATCTATGCCATAGAAATGTTTAATTTTTAATTATTACAGCTATTTGTTTAACACGTGTTTCTTGGAACATTTACTATTCTTGTCAGTGTTTTACTACCTTTTCTGGATCATTCAAAGAATTTGGAGATAGACCCTATCCTTAAGGAGTTTATAACCTAATTGGAAGACCCTGTATTTAAGGCATTTATAATCTAATTTGTTAAATTATTTCAGAAGACTTTATACACCAAAACATAAGCACTATAGCTTTAAATTCTTAGTTATTCCTTTGTAAGACTTTATGATATTATGAACATAATAGTCATTTTGTAAGTAGGCATTGAGTCATTAATAAAATCTGAAGTAGTCCTTTTTCTTCCTTTTTTTTAGTGTGATGAATGAAGGAATGGATGATCTGTGTTCTAATGATTTAAACTGTAGTTTCTGTGTAGTCCTTATGAGAGCTTTAATAATTTTTTAAATGCCTTATGACAATCAAGAAAATTCCAGCTTGCATATGTAAGTGGGATTTGCTGTCAAAGTGGTAGATTGCTTTCTAACTCAGATAGTCAAGATGAATAAATACCCCTAAAGGTTCTTGAATGTTACTAGAAAATGGCATTTTAAATTCATTAAGCAGGCACCTATAGAATGTATATCATATATAGATTGTTCATTTTCAGTGGGTTGTCCTTTCATATATATTTGATAAACAGACTATTAAATACCAGTTGAGAAAGTAAGTAAATAATTAATGAATTTTCAGGAGAGAATATAAAATGTGGTTATAATGTAATAAAATAATTTAACATTTTGAACAAAGATATTAAAACTTATGCATGCAAATGAAATGCCCTTCAGAATGCTCATCTTGGGAAACTATATATTTATTGTAACAATGTTGTTTTGGTTCAGAATATTTTTCAATTCTTTTGGAGAAGAACATTATGGTTAAAGTTTCAGAATGAAGTCTAACTCTAGAGGCCTCAGAGGCATCAAGGTGAGGCAGTGGGTGGAAAGCTGGCTCATCTGTCAGGAAGACCCGAGTTCAAATGTGGCCATGGCCATTTTCTAGCTGGGTACTGGGTAAGGCATATGACCTGTGCCTTTATTCTTCTGCCACAAAATGGGGGCAATAATGACCTTCCCTCCCATAAGGAGATTCAGGGTAGGTGCTGTGTCAGGCCTTATTCCCTCTCCATCCCCTTCTCTTTGGTGCTTATATTTTTAAGTCCTTTGAAGCACTATCTCTGAAGAAATTTGGCTTAAAATTTCAAAATCACTGGTGGTTCAGAGGACTACAGATAGATAGAAAGGAGGTTTCAGGGTGTTTGGTGAGTCCTCAGAATTTGTGGAGTAAATAAGGATAAGGCATCCATAAGTTAAGCATCATATTGTTCATGTTCACTGGTTTTTAGTACCACTAGGACTGCTTTGCCCTGTTGTTGAGTCTCTTGACATTGAAAGAGAAATGCCCTGGTCTGGGGGTGGGGTGGGGTGAGGTGGGGGGAAGAGGACAATCAGATGTGCAGGACTCAAGGTTGGGAACATTCTGCTAAATACTAGTAGTATAACAAACAGGAATAAATCATTAGATAGGAATCATAGTGCTTACAATTTCCAAGGTCACTCATTTTCATTTCTTCTTCACCAAAAGTTTTCAACTCTTTTGTGAATTCTTCCTCTCCACATCCCCTCCCATTAGACCACATTTTAAACTTTCTTATTGGAACCAATGGAATAATATATGTGTTGGTATAAAGGACAGCTTCTTCAGAGCATTGCTGTGTGATTCAGATTTACCTGATAGAAAGTAATGCCTTTAGATGTTACATTCTAGGAGGAAAGCAAATAAACTCTTCATTGAAATCATGGCTGTAAGGGAGACTGGAAGACATTTCTGACATTGCCACTGTATATATTGCATAAGTTGGTTTCCTGCTTCAGTAAACTCTTAGATTTGTTGTCTTTTGTTGGTTTATCTTGGTTAATAAAGCAGTGTGGGTGGGAGAGGAAGTTTTCAACACATTGGCAGTCTGCAAAATCTGTGGGCCAAAAAGGTGCTGTTAGGAAGTGGGCAATGTCATTACTGCATCTAATTGTGGGAACTAGGTGCTTAATGAGAGCCAATGTGAATAGTTATATATATGTGTGTGTCTGTGTGTGTGTGTGTGTGTGTATGTATATATACATTCATACACACATACACACTACATTGATGTGCTTTCCATTATTTTCTTAAGAGGATGTTCATATTATAAAAGTGGGGTTTATAGGGAATCTCCAACTACCTTTTATTTGTTGTAATAATTTTTAAAAAAGACTTAGCTTTTCATTAACTTATGTACAATAAGATTTAAGAAATTATAATTCTATTTGGCTTACACCTGTGTGTTATAAAGCAGAAGATACTGCAACTTTGGATTTTGGTTTTCTCTAATTCAGAAGAGTTGGTTCAATGAGTCCAATCTGTATTTCTCCCTGTACTTCAGTGTTCTTATGTGTAAGATGGTGGGAAGGGGAAGAGAATTAGATTGGATGGCTTTTGAGGTCAGATCTATGATCTCATAACTATTGTATATTTCCGTCATAATTTAATTTTAGCAACTCAAACCTATTTCCTCTGTGCCTTTTCATCTGTTGTCAGACGGATTGTTGTGCTGGGTCATGGAAGAAGAATATGAGAGTGTTGATCCCCATATTCTCGAATTCCAGCTTTCCCTTATTATTTGATTCTCTTCTCCCCAACAAAGATCAAAAGTAAGGGGAAAAAAAAGAGCAGAAATATGGACATGTAGCTGTGTACATCATTGTTGTTCTTGTATAGATCTTTGATCTAGCTACATTTGGTTTTGGCAAGCAACTAGATTTCAGCTCTTTAAACCTGTGTTTTGTTGCTTCTACTCCAGTAAATCTCCCTGGAACTA
Organism: Myrmecobius fasciatus; assembly: GCA_023553655.1. Lineage (NCBI taxonomy): Eukaryota > Metazoa > Chordata > Mammalia > Dasyuromorphia > Myrmecobiidae > Myrmecobius > Myrmecobius fasciatus. The sequence continues at coordinate 51,354 of JAJPUD010003431.1, forward strand.
TTGTTAAGGCTCTGGCTACAGAGAAAGAAGAAAGAGGTAGGGAGACAAGGATACTTATAAATAGAAGTGGTTTCTATTAAAAAATGCTCTCACAAAATTTCTAGAACAAGGTTGATAATATTTTTCTAGTCTTTCTATTAAAGTGACCTAGGAAATTTCAATATTAGATAGATTCTAGTTTTCAGAGGCAACATTATAGATGTACCTTGGAAGTCAAACTTCTATTTAAGAAAAGGAATGTGAATCCTGAGGAGACAAAATAGCTGTATTAGGTGGTATCTGGTTAACTTAAAAAAAGTTAATATTAAAATGTCATTTGAAATCTGCATTTTCTTTCATGTCTCACCTTTTTTTCTAACTGTACTATTCCTGAATTTGATTCACTCTACCATAACCATTGTGGATTTTTAGCAAGTGTTATTATCAGTAGCCTTATAATCCAGTACTGCCATATTGCAAGAACACATGAGCCCCAAAGCAAAATGTGAGCTAACAAATTCAGCCAGTGAAAAAGGTGAAAATTGACTTTCAGGTGATGATAGAATGGTGAGAAGTTAGAGCTTGGGAAATTTTCCCTTGTGTTGTCATCCTTGTTCTCTATCTCAATTTGAACTGGTCTGAGTATACAGTAGAGAAATCTCAACATCAGGAACTCTGTAATACAGACACTTACACATGCCTGTCACATCCACACACCACTGACATCAAGGGAATTCACGATACACAGTTGAGTTAAGGAAAAGAACTTTAAGAAAAGGAAAACCACCACTAAAAAAAAACCAAACCAAAAAAAAAAAAAAAACCTGTTAAAGTTAGCTTTGAAATTTTATCCAGGAGCTTTTATGTGTCTTTGTATATTACTTTGTATCCATCATGTGTTCCAAATGAAATCTGTGTTTGGGGGGAGGAAACCTTTGATCACCTTCTTTTTGTTAGATACCTTTGTCTAGATATCCATAAGGTATATGAGTCTCCACACGACCACAACACAATTGGCAGCTTTTTATTTTTTACCTAAACAGGACTTTTCTCATAAATACCTCATTTCTGGTGAGGACGTGGCCCTTTCCCCATTGTCCTTCAGCTTCTCTGCCTTCTCTACTGCCTTCCCTCCTAAGCTAATTGAGTGGCAAGTAGAAAAATTATGTCTATTATACTCTCTGACATCCTACATCCTTCTTACCCTTCCTATGATAGAAAGTAAGCTCCTTGAGGGCAGTGCCTACTCTTGTGCTTGCACTCCCTCTTCTCTCTCTCTCTCTCTCTCTCTCTCTCTGACACACATACGCACACACATCTTGGGCTCTCCAGTGCCTGGTGGGATGTCTGTCTGTCTGTCTGTCACAGAGCAGACTTTTCCTAAAAGCTGGCTGACTCTAGTCTTTCCCCTCCCTAGCTCATTGAGCACACAGCTGCCAAAATGAGATTCTGGCCCTCCTCTCATCCAAAAGCTTCAGTACTTCTTGTGGCTTCTAGGACACGGCAGGAGTCTCCTCTGTTGGATCCAATCAGATCCTGAACTGCCATTCCAGACTTGTTTCTCCTTATTTCTTGGGCCCCATAAGCTTATTTCCTGTTCTTCGCCCAGGTGATTCTCCCTCCTGAAGACACTGGCTCTCTATGCCTGGCTCCCCCTTGCCTTCTCCCACCCCAAATCCTGCTGGCCCCCCCCGGGGGGCGGGGGGCTCGGGCCCGCTGCTGCTCTCCCCCCCCCCCCCAACGTGCTTCCCTTCCATCTGTGCTGGCTTTCTCTGTGTATTCTTACCTGTGGACAGGTAACTCCCTCAGTAGAATGGAAGCCTCTTGAGGTCCATGGCTGTTTCACTTCTGCCTTTGGCTTCCTTAGAGCTGAGCTTGTACATGACACAAGAAATGCTGTCCACACTTAATGACAGTCCCAGAAACAAGCTACAAGTAGCCAGATGGGACTAGGTAGAGTCTGGGACCTCCACTTGCTCCCAAAGCATCAGTAGCGGACGGACGGTTCCCAGGCCCTGGGCCCCTGGCCCTCCTCCTCCTCCTTCCACCTCACAGCTCTGCTTCTTCGGGTTCCTTCTGTCTCCTCATTCCTTCCCCGGCCACAGTTTCCTTTTTTCTGCCAACACCACAGTGGTAGAGCCATAAATTTACAGCTAGAAGGACCTGAAAGGTGTTGGGCCCCATCCCTCATCAGACAAATAAAACGGAGGCCCAGCAGCTCTGGCCAAGCCGCCAGAGACTTCCCTTGAGTAAGCAGCAGAATTCAGGCCTGGCCGCCATGCTCCTTATGGGAGGGTGAGCTAGTCAGCCGCTTCCCACTTAGTGGCTCCAGAGGTTGTTTTTGGTTTTCTTGACTTATTTTATTTTTGCTATAACAAGTAGTAGAATGATGATAAATGTTCCTTTCCTCCTTTTTAATATGTGGGAAAATGTCCTATAAAGAAATTGCTACCTTGCTTTCAAGAGGGCACCAAGCTGTACCAGTTTCCTTACAGATTTAGCAAAATTTTAATTTTTTTGACCATTTTAATAGGATCTATATTTTGTTCCATTTGTGTTATAAAGACCTTGTCTTTGTAATTCCCATAGCACCTAGTAAGACCTTAAATGATGAGTGAATTCATTAAGGACTGGGTTTAGAAATGGGGAAAACTGATTATTGTAATATACCTATGATTGGATATTTGTGAATATCTTAATTGAAAAAGTTTGAAAACTAATATAATTCATAGTTCCAAAGCATCTTCTTTTCACCTAAGCAGAGAGGTAGTTTGGTGGGGCAATGGGTAGAGTGCTGGGTCTGGAGTCAGGAACATCTGCATACAAATCCAGCCTAAGACACTTCCTAGCTGTGGGATCCTGGGCAAGGCACTTAGCCTCAGCTTCCTCAACTGTAAAATGGGGATAAATAGTACCTATTTCCAAGGCTTTTTGTGAAGATCTAGTGAGGTAACACTTATAAGCACCATAGAAGTAACTGCTAGTTGTTGTCATCATCATCATCTGTATCATTATCATGAAGACCTGAAATAGCCACAAGTTGTGCTTCTGTTTAAAAAAAAAAAAAAAAAAAAAAAAAAAGATGCTGATGGCCTTTGTTGATTTAACTAGAATACAGTAAAACCTCATTAATTTGGACTCAACCAATTTAGAATTCATGGCAAGGGTAAAACCCTGTCATAGGTCATACCTTTACAAATGGTTATGCATGACAAAACTATGTTGATATTTGCTTAAAAGGAATTATTTACAAGAAAATTATCTGGTACCTTCATTCTGAAGTTTTCTTTCTTTTGACTAAGGACCATTGTAAGATTTTGCTTTCTGATCTTAAACATAATCTATAAAACTCAAAACACATTAAAGTTAGAAGGAACTTGAATACCTGAGTGACATTTGAGAATTGCCTTCATAGAAGGGATTGGCACAAATGACTGAATTTCCAGATTTTGTAATAGTTATTTTCTCAGGCCCACTTGTTCAGAGGAAGGGACAATTGAGTTGTTCTTTAGTTTTTCCTCAGTTCCAAGGGTTTTTTTTTCCTCAGTTACCCTTCCATTCCCTCTTTTTTATTTTTAACCTTAGAATTATCAGTTTCTCCTCCTCCCATCTTCTTATGTTTTAACAACTTAGAGAAGGAAAAAGGTGTTTTGTGCTCCTCTCTCCATATCTCTGAGCTTCACATATGGGGATTTTCACTTTCCAGTTGGCCTGAAACATAACAAAACTTGAAGGGATTTAAAGTCTTGCTGCCACTATTGGAAAAAATCACTTGTACCAAAGACCAATCATAGATTGATAAATCTGTGACAAGTCTTTGTTTGCATTTTTTCTTAAAATGGATTGTCTTCACAAAAGATCTTATTTTTAAAAATAAAATTCATTTGTTTGAGGAGGAAGCTAACCTAGAAAGGAAGGTAGCTTTCCATAAAGTGATTAATTTGTAATTTAGAATAAAAAAGGATTTTTCTTTAAAAACAGGGTAGTCCACTGTCTTCTCTATGCCAGGACAGAACTGTATTCATAGGGTTAATTAGTTTGAATAGTTTGGTAAAATGTGGGACTCTGTATTTGGGACAGATTTCAAACAGTTCTGGGGTGAAGCTCTTTTAGAGCCTTTTTAAAGATGTGGTTAGATACATATTTTAGTAGTAAATTGACTTACGAGCTCTCAACTTGAAGTGATTCTGTTTAAGTGAAGTAACTTAGCCTGTAATTGGTGGAAATTTTTGCTTCCATAATCCCTACTGAGGGCAACAATCTCCCCAAATCCTCACTCCTTGGTCTGGCACCTGAGCCCCAAACCTCCCATGGAGATCTGCTATAATCTACTTGTTTTCTCTTTCTTTTTTCCTTCGGGAGAGAGTGTTTGTAGATTTTAACTAAACACACACTCACACACACACACTCACACATACACACATGCACTGATATGCATATAACATTCAACAGTGCACATGCATACACACATACAGACATGTACTTATACCTACACACACCCACATGCACAATGTACATGTGTGCAATGCACCCACACAACACACCCCAACACATCACACATGTGTACACACATGTACAACCCACAGCACAATGTACATACCTGCATACATGTACCCACATAACACTCCCACACATCACATATACACATACATACGTACTCATAACACACCTACATGCATAACATACATGTGTGCGTGCACCCACCCACATACAACACTCCAACACATCACACACATGCACACATGTATGCAATACTCACACATACATACCCACATGTGCACTATACATGTGTGCATACACACACCTGCACTCACACACCAGCAACAACAAAGCCACTTTGGCTCCTCTCCCCTGGTTTCTATTTGTGGCATTATCTTGATTGTGATTCTGCTTCAGGGAGTTAAAGATCTATGAGATTCTTGGGGCTGTGTCTCCAGTTTGGAGGCTTCAGGGGATGAGGGCCTGCACTGGGCTTGGTTTGTGCTGGGCCAGTGCCGCCTGGCCGCTGGTTGTCAGTGAGTGAAAGGGAGGAAGCAGAGTCCCTGGAGCTCTGTGTCTGGGCCACGCTCTGCCCCTGCCAGTGGTGGCTCTGTTGGGACACCCCCTGCTTCCCTGCAGGGAGGTGGCTGTGGGACGGGCACTGGCCCAGCCACCGGACATCATTCTCTCGTTGGAGGCTCAAAGCCACCCTGGGAGCTGCTGTTTGTGAGCTGCCATATTTTCAGAGCTCCTGGGCCCAGACCACACAGGAGGCCCTGAATGTGTCAAGGACTTTGTTCCCCCCAGCTGACCTAGTTTGGATTCCCCAGGATATCCTTGGTGGGCAAGACAAGTGCCAGCCAGTCTGAACCAGGCTGGGTCCTGTGTGGATAAGTCCTATCTTCATGGTCTAGTGGTTCCCAAGGGAAGCCGTTCTTTGTACTGTCATGAACATGCAAACTTCTGTAAGGATATGAACTCTCTGGGCTCTACATGTGGCCTCATTTTTCTTGCAATAAACCTGGTTTTTAGCTAAGTCTCCAGAGGTGGCGATTGCCTGTTGACAGTAGGTGCTGTTGTTGTTCCCATTTTACAAATGTGGAAACTAAGGCAAACAGATTAAGTGATGTTCCCAGGATTGCACAACTAGTAAATCCCTGAGACTGGCCTTGAATTCAGATCTTCCTGACTCCAGGCCCAGCGCTCTAGCCACCTGGCTTGGAGTATGTTCTGTAACAGTTTTGGGGAGGGTGGGGGACAGAATTTTTCTTTGGCAGTGATTTGTTTGAGATAGAGACCTTTATAAATTGGGTTTATTTTTTAAATGAAATGATGTATTTTACTAACTTCTTCCTTTTCTTGCAGAAGACCTTCATCTCAGACATGTAGAAAAAGATGTTTTGATTCCTAAGATTATGAGAGAGAAGGCCAGAGAGAGGTGTTCTGATCAAGTACGAGGTAAGATTGGAGTGTTCCCCTAAGAGCAAATGCATTCTTTGATAATGTGAACTGAATTTAATCCTTAGCCTCAGAGTCAAGCAATTGGTAAATTAATATGCACAATTTTCTTCTCACTCGTATTAAAATTCTGAGAACTTCCTGGAAGGTTTCATTTTATATACAATTTACAATATTCTCTAAAATTATATAGCAAAAATAGTTCTTCACAATTAAAAACAAAAACAAAAACCTTCTAATGATTGTAGTGAGGGAGAAAGCAACACTGAGCTTATATATAGCCTTTTTAAATCTACTTTTATTAACAGTGTGTGTGTGTGTGTGTGTGTGTGTGTGTGTTTAGAACTCTATAAGGACAATATGACCACAATGGCAAGTTTGAGAATGGAGTGCTCTGGAGACTACCTGATATCCTGGCTCCTTTATAGAAATGAGGAGGCTTCATTAGGCACATTAAGTAAGATTTAAAAAGTGAATGTGTAAAAAAAAATTTTTTTTAATTTTAAAAAAGTGAATATATAATGGAGGTTGTTGAGATTTTAACTAGAGAGGCTAAGTATTTTCACTTTTCAGTAAGGGTGGTGGGTTTTTTTTTTAACTTTAATAATAGTTTTTGATTTTCAAAATACATGCAAACTAATTCTTATTGTTATATAATTATGAATGGATTCAGCCATTCTGGAAGGCACTTTGGAACTATGCTCAACAAGTTATCAAATTGTGCATACCCTTTGACCCAGCAGTGTTTCTATTGGGTTTATATCCCAAAGAGATCTTAAAGGAAGGAAAGGGACCCACATGTTCGAGAATGTTTGTGGCAGCCCTTTTTGTAGTGGCTAGAAATTGGAAAATGAATCATAACATATTATTCACACTTTTTTTTTTTTGTTGTTTGCTTGCTTTTTGTTTTCTTTCTCATTTTTTTTCCTTTTTGATCTGATTTTTTTTGTGCAGCAAAATAATTGTATAAATATGTGTATGTATATTGAATTTAACATATTTTAACGTGTTTAACATTTATTGGATTACTTGCCATCTAGGGGAAGAATTGGGGGGAAGAAAGGGAAAATTTGGAACACAAGGTTTTGCAAGGATCAATGTTGAAAAATTATCCATGTATGTTTTGAAAAGAAAAAGCTTTAATAAAAAAATACATGCAAAGATAGTTTTTGGTATTTACCCTTGCAAAATCTTGTTCCAATTTTTTCTCTCTTCCTTCCTCCATTCCTTTGCCCTAGACAACAAATAATCTAATATATGTTAAACATGTGCAACTCCTCTGTACAATTTCCATAAACATCATGTTTTTCAGGTCAAAAAGGGAAAAAAATAAAACAAAAAACAAAAAAAGATAAGCAGACAACAACCAGAAAGGTAAAAAATGCTGTGTTATGGTCCACACTCACTTCCCACAGTCTTGGTGCAGATAGCTCTCTCCATCCCAAATCTGCTGAAATTGGCCTGAACCATTATTTTTTAAATGTTGAAAAGAGCCATGCCCATCAGAATTGGTCATTGTATAGTCTTGGTGTTGCCATGTATAATGATCTCCTGGTTCTGTTCATTTCACTCAGCATCAGTTCATGCAAGTCTCTCCAGGCCTCTCTGAAATCCTCCTGTTGGTCGTTTCTCACAGAACAATAATATTCCATAACATTCATATACCATAATTTATTCAGCCATTCTCCAATTGATGGGCATCCATTCAGTTTTCACTTTCTAGCCACTACAAAAAGGGCTGCCACAAACATTTCTGCACATGTGGGGCCCTTTTCTTCCTTTATGATCTCTTTGGAATATAGGCCCAATAGAAACACTGCTGGGTCAAAACAGTTTGATAGTCCTTTGGCCATAGTTCCATAGTCTCTCCAGAATGATTGGATCACTTCACAATTCCACCAACAATGTATTAGTGTCCCAGTTTTCCCACATCCTCTACAATACTGATCATTATCTTTTCCTGAAGGATAGTTATTTTTAATTTAATTACATGCTTGGTTGACTCCACTAAGGGCAAATTAAGGGGAAGTTAAATGGCAAAGTAAGTGCAGAGGATTCCGGATTTAGGGCTGAAACCAACCATTAGTTACTGGCACAATCTTTTCATGTCAGACCCAAGAAGTCTGAGGTCCAGGGAAGTTAGTATTGGGCCCTAGTGGCAGCTGGCTGTCTTTTCTACTTTCTTGCCACAGGCAGCTTTCTTTCTTGGAGTCTTAAAAATCTTGGAATCTTAAAGAAAAAACTGAAATGACCTAAAGAAGTATGCTTTTGCACTTAGTGCAGACCTGTTTCCATGCCAACTTGATCTCTTGAGTTAATGTTTTTGTAGAGGTGTTTCTTCTATTTAGAATGATAGGTCTTAGAAATGGTCTAATTAAAAGTTTTTACAAACGAAGACACTGGCCCAGGGAGTATAAGTGATTTGCCCAAGGTCAAATGATAAGATTTTTTGAAGATTTGAGATTAGTTATGTAGATGCCAATTATCATTACCCCATTCCTTTCATTTTTTTTTTTCCATTGGGGTTCAGGTAGACATGGGATTGGAGCAGGTGTTATCCTGCTATTCTTTTCATGGCTGTTGCCTAGATGGATGTTCAAGCACAGCTGCTATGTACACTCCCTAAATAAGGATGTTGGCCCATACTCTGTAGGGTCCTCCAAACATCCTTGCCACAGCTTCAGCTGCAGAGAGAACACCAGGGATGGCTTGTCCTTCCTATTGCCACAGAACTTAGAACTTGTCTCTGGGATGGCAGTTACTACTGCTGTTGTTGAAGATGAGGAGGTCAGTTGAAGGATACAAATAACAATCATTAAAACTTTTGCCATTTTGTTAGATTTTTCTCCTGAGTCACATTTGTAAATGCACATTTAGATGATGGAAAAAGTTAGGTGTCCCAACAGTAGCAGGAGGTCAATGAGATGGTAGTGCAGAGTAAAGACACTGTCAAATCTGCAGTCGGGTGAACTCTCAGTCTGATGAATTTTGAAAGTTTTGATGTTATGGATAGTCCTGAATTCAAGGTTCTGCTGCTGAGGAGCTGGGTACCCTTTGGGTAACATTCCGTACCTGTCCAGACTTGACTTGGGCCATGTCTGAAAGGGGAGGACGGACTCTGGTCCTCTAAGCTCCTCCTAGCTTCTGTGCCCTGTCCCAGGTGGAGGGAATTCGGGTCAGTCACACTAGACACACACCATCAGCTCCTTGAAGGGGTCTGGACACCCATCACAAGGTCAGCGTCTCCTTCATTTTTCCTTCAGGTCTCGGTGCTCTGCGAATTGTCTGGCTTCAAGTGGTTGGTTTCCTTCACTGCTGTGTGACTTCCGAGTCAAATGCAAATGCTGGTGCCAGTCTATGTGTTGCAGTATTGTGAGTCTTACACAGATGGGGTATCCTGTGTATCCTTGAGAGGCAAGACCTTGAGAAGTTGTGTCCCGCCCATAGAAAACACTTCATAAAGGGCCTCTGGATTTTTTGATTTTAATTCTATGTGAATCTTTGTGTGGGACATATTTCTTGTAAACAACAAGTTGGATTCTTCTCTCTGATCCATTCTGCTGTCTTCTTCAGTCATATGGATCAGTTCTCATTCATATGCCAAGTTAGGACAGTTAATTATGTATTTCCCTACATTGTAATTGATTTTAGTTTTTCTTTTCTTTCCTTCTCTTACAAAGGAGGTGTTTGTGCTGGTTGTGTGGCAGGAGTAGCCTTAGCTCCATGGCTTTTTGCTTAATGCGTTTGCTGCTTTTCCTGCCCATTCTTCATCCTTCACTCAGAGCCAACCACAGATTAAGGTGCTTTCTTTTTCCTTCTTCTCACTTCTTCCCTTCCTTCCTCTAATCTTCCTTTCTTCTCTTCTCTTTCCTCTTTTCCTCCTCTCCTTTCTCTCCTTTACATTCTTTTCCTTTATATCAGGAGATAAGTAGCATGTGTCACCATTAGTCCCTTAGAATCATTAGTTCCTCGTGGTCCTTAGTTCCTGACTATTTACCTAAGTCCACTGGAGTAGTCCAGGTGTGAGATCTTGCTCCAGGCTTGTGTCAGTTCAGAACCAAGGAGAAGGTGTCTGGGAGAGATGCTGCAAAACCGGAAATAAAATCTGATCTGATAGGGGAGGTGAGAGAGAATGTGGAGCTGAGGAGCCTAGGGGGCTGGGAGGAGAACAGCATCCTCCACAGGAATATCAGGAAGAGGGGAGCACATGGGGAAAGAGGAGTTGTTCAGTTTTGGACGTGGGTAGAGATTTCCACAGAAGTTGGAGACGTCAGCCTGCAGCCAGGAGAGAGGCTACGTAGGGCTGAACGAGCAGATCCGTTATCCTCAGAGAATGATTGAAGCCGGGGGAGCTGGCGCGCTCCTTTTTGGTTGTTCCTCCTTCGTTCTAGAAGAGGGCTTGTGGCTTTGGGCCAGCCCCTGGCTGGCGGGGGCCTCCCTGCTGTAGCCGGGACCCACTCGGTGCCAAGTCCCCGTGAGCGTACCTCCTGCCCAAGGAACTCTGCTTTCCTACTTGTGGACTAGACAAGGATTAGGTTTTGGTGCCGAGGTTTGGACCAGCTCCTTTCTGGGAGTTTGTCTCCTGGCATGTGGAGTGCCTCATCTCCTGTTCTTCCTTCTGTGTGTTTCTACTTGAAAGTATCTAAGAGTGAGATCATACTTGGTGCTCCTCCCCACCATCCCTCTGACCTTGGTCTTGCCCCTTCACACAGTTCTGCTTCAAACCCAGCTTGATAGAAGACAGGAATCCTTAGAGAGGCTAATGACCAAGGTCATTCAAGTAGCATTCCAAGGCCTCAGCCAAGTATGATGCTGACCTCGAAGGGGTCCTCAATGTCACTTTAAGGCCCCCCATACCACACCAGCCTGTCCTGGTCACCCTAGTGGAAGACAATGTTTACTTTTCAATATAACCATTTCCTGACCAAACAGATTAATGGCCTCAAGGATACTGTAGTAGAGATCCTTTAAACAAGTATTTTATTTTTTCCAAATACATAGAACCTTTACATTCATTTTTGCAAAACCTTGTTTTCCAAATTTTTCTCCCTCTTTCCCCCACCTCCTCCCCAAGACAGTAACTAATCCAATATAGATTAAACATGTGCAGTTCTTCTAAACATTTTTCCATATTTATTATGCCTGTGCAAGAAAAATCAGATCAAAAGGGAAAAAAAAAACATGAGAGAAAAAAGCAAACAAAAAACAGCAAAACAAAGATGAAAAATACAATGCTTTGATCCATATCCAGTCTCCATCGTCCTCTCTCTGGATTTGGATGGCACTTTCCATCCCAAGTCTATTAGTATTGTCTACGTCCATCACAGTTGATCATCACATCTTGCTGTTATTGTGTACAATGTTCTCTAGGTTCTACTCAATTCACTCAGCATCAGTTCATGTACTCCAGGTTTTTCTGAAAATAGCCTATTCATCATTTTTTATAGAACAATAATATTCCATAACATTCATATACCATAGTTTATTCAGCCACTCTCCAATTGATGGGCATCCTTTCAATTTCCAGTTTCTTGCCACTACAAAAAGGGCCGCCACAAACATTTTTGTACATGTGGGTCCTTTTCTCTTTTTTTATGATTTTTTTGATACATAAGCCCAGTAATGGTACTGCTGGATCAAAGGGTATGCACAGTTTTATAGCTCTTTGGGTGAAAGCACTGGAAATCCTTGAACTGCTAACACTTGGACAGGCAAAATCTGACTTGACCCAAAATTTGAAGGGATTCAAGAAAATTAGGAGGCGGAAAGGAAGAGGGACAGAATTCCAGGCATGAGGCACTGCCAATGAAAATGCTTGGAAGTGAGAGATAAGGTCTTCAAGGAGCAGCAGTCCCTGGGGAATGAGATATGAGAAGACTGGAAAGAGGGGGTGGAGTGGGATCAGATGATGAAAAGCTTTTAAAGCCAATCAGAGGAATATTGAATCCTGGAGAGGAAAGGATAGATAGACTTAGCCATGCTGTGGGAAAATCAGTTTGATTGCTGAGTGGAGGATTGACCAGGGAAGGGGCTATAGTTTAATTTTTTTCTAGGAACATTTTTCCGGCATGAAATTCTTTTAATTGTCCATTGTTTAACATTTCAGTGGTGAATGTAAACACGCACTTGAGTGGAAAATATAAAATGAGTCCTTTTTGTTTTTAGCTGTACAACAATGAGTGGGCAGTTAGAAGTGCCATTTGCTGCTGCAGTTGAACAGTCTCTTTAAAATGAACCGAAAACATAAGAGTTATGTGACAAAAACTCTGGCTGCCCCCAATTGCTACTTCCCCTCCTCCTCTCCTCCTGCGGCCCCTGTGATCGTTAGTGAAGAGGATGGGCTTCTCTCTGGTGGAGCCTGGCCGATGTCAGCCGGGTTTTCAAGAGTGTGCATTTGCTCCCCAAGGCTCTGTCACTGGGAACATTTCTGTCCCCTGGGAGCCGCCTGCTCTTGAGAATGACCTTTGTACCTGACAGACCAGGCCCTGGGAAGGGCGAACGGCACCATGGCTTGGACTTGTGCTGGTGACGGTTGTGTAAATGTGTAAAGACGTTTCAAAGCAACACTGCTTTACGGCAAATTAAGGGGCTTATTATGACCTGTTCTTATCAGAAAAAATGGGTAAGAATAAAGGTGAAGTCCTGAGTAATTCAAGCTGATGGATGCACTTTGGTGAGACTCTTTCTCCCAGGAACAGAAATGGCCCAGCTCTGCTAATCAGAGCAAACACCCTCCAGGTGTTGGCAAAGATTAACCCCTTGGCCCCTGCAGACAAGCCTTCCAAAGCCCAGCTGGCACCGACAGGTGTCATGCTGGTATTCTGGTAGAGTTGTCCTCCACCTGCTTCTGGCTGGGATGCTTCTGCGCTTCAGGTGATCTGGGACAAAAGTGAAAATAGATCATCTTAAAAGTTCTAAAATGAACTCCCTTTTCCTGGTAAAGTTGCCTTATTCTTATAACTCAATCAAAACTTGTCACTTAAATTTAGGGTTTTTAATATACAGAATTTGCAGAAGGGCTCACTTGAGTAATGGATGATATGCATTATGGTCACATTAACTTTCAAGAAGTATCTTGCGCTATCCTCAAAGGAGAAAGCAGTATTAGCTTAAAATGGAACTGTGTGTGTGTGTGTGTGTGTGTGTGTGTGTGTGTGTGTGTGTGTATGCGCGCGCATGTTGGGGGGTGTGTGCATGTGTTGGTGGTGTTATATTGTGTTTGCAAACCTTGCATTGGTTTGCGATTCCTTAGATTGTGAACTGAAATTCTTGATGCCTTCTACAGGAAGGCAGAAGTTTAATGGATTTTTTTTTTCTGATTAAAAAAAGAAATATAACTTTATATTGCTTTTGACCTTTAATTCAATTATAAAACTATAGCTAAATAAGGATAAAGAGAAAGAAAAATCTTTATCCTCTGTTGTCATAATCAAAATAAAATGGCCTACTATAGACGATGTTTATATAGAACATTTGTTGACTTTTGATGACTCGGAAATTCTTTATAGACAGCTGCTTTTGGGTTCCATTTCTGTGTTTTTGTAATCTTCATTAGTTATTTTAACTTAAACTTAGCCTATTGTTTTCTAAAATTTTTTTGTTGATAATACAGCACTGATTTTTCCAGGCCATATGGCATATAATACATATTTTATGTAAGATTGGATGATTTGTGTATGTATTAGTAAGAATGCTGCACTTTTTTCTCCCAACCTGTGGGTTAAGAAGCAACCTTCCTGCCCATTGCTACAGCTGGTCAGAAAGAACAGGGGTCTACATATTTGCATTAGAAGATATTTTTCTTCATTGTTTGTTTCTTGTGAATCTAGCTCTTATTCCATTAAATAGTTCTGGGACCTCATATAAAGACAACAAACTTGCTAATTGTATTGTTCTTGAATGAAGACATAGGAATTTTAATAAGTATCTGCCTGCCTGCCTAACACCTAAGACATGGGTTACACAGAAATCTTTACTGGTTGATTTTTCTTATCATTTCAGCCCAGCTGATCACAAGAACTGGGTCAGACTGGGAGCTCTACCATTGCAACTTTGGTTTTTGAAGGGAATGGAACAGCTTTTAAAGGGACAAAGAGAAATGAAATCACTTTCAATGAAAGAAAGACGCCTCATTATAGTCACCAACAGCAGTTATTGACAGCTACACTTCCTATTAACAAGGAGCATTTAACTAAGAGTTTGGCTGTTGGATCTTTGGACTTGATCTAATTTGCTAGCATTAATTAGTTTCTTTTGAGCACAGACACTTGGTGCTCACAGCTATAGATTTGGAGGGCTAATTAGGATAGAAAATTGAACAGAATGGGGTAAGGCATTAACCTTCAACCATTACCAGCTGGGACTCTGATAAAGACCACAGAGTCCAAATGCTCTCTATTCATGTGAAGAGTACCCTAATGAATATCAATTTCAGCCAGGTTGCCATATTCCTACTAGCACTAATTTTCCTTGTAATTTTTTTTGCTGTCTTCTATCATATCTTAATTATCTATACCCTATTGGCTTTTAATACCCATAGGTGACAGATTTGGTTTGAATTGTACATATCAGCTATCTTATTTTAATAAATTGAAGTTAGTCTTTATCAATAGGTAAGTAACTATACAGTGACTCTTTCTCTGAAACATTACTTGAATCATTTTTTTTTTTTTATGTGTATGGCTAAAATCACTGTTGGAACTACTTTTCAGTTTCATACAGCTAGCATCCTAAGAAAGTTCTTAGCATAAATGTGTTTTGCATTAATGTGAAAGAAAGGAACTTTTGCCATATTTATACCTTAAAGAGAAATAATCTGGTGATAAGTAAACCATTCTGGCCTTTAGATGTTTTGAAAACTATATGTTGAAATATCACGAGGAGGCAAATTATTTTGGGCAATGATAAAAAAAATTTTTCCGTTTAGAGAAAGTTGACAGTGTTGTCTTTTTATATTTTCTATTAGAAACTAAGTTTTGGTTTCATTTGTGAGATTAGCCTGGCCAAGAAGGCCAAGTATCAAATTAGGAACTTCCTCAACAATCCTGGTCCTACTCACTTGTCATTTAACTTTTAAGTATTTTTTTTTTTTAAATAACAAAGTCTCCCTCTGATACCTTCATAGCGTGGAGGTGACCCTGAGTTCTAGAGGGATATGTCAGGAGAGTGCAGGCACTGGCAGATGGTACTATGCTGGAAAGAATCTGGTGGTCTTCATTGGATTGAAGCTCTTTTCCAGGTATCTTCATATCCAGATATGGGGAGGTTCATTACCAGTAAGATTGTCACTTGGTGAGGAATTTTTTTGACCTTGGCAAAGTCCATGAAACAAAGAAAAATCTAAAATGTCTCTGAGTCTTATGTGGCCTCTTTTCCTTATGCAGAGGTCATAGGATGTTAGAAATCAATTTTTAAATGGTTTATAAACATTAAGTTTATTATTGCTATTTCAAATAAGAATTTTTTACCCAGTGAACATTGAGTAGTTTTAACATTGAAGTAATTTAATCATATCTAATCTTGCCATGATTGAATACCAAAAGAAGCTACAACTAGATGGAAGGATGGCTTAAATGTTCTTTTTGGAGAAGTAAATAAAAAGGTTAGTGGAATTAGTTGCATCATATAGCCAAAACCAATAAAGGAGCATTTCATCGGACATTTTGGTCATCTCATGATAGCATACCCATAATGAATATTTATGAAGATCAGTATGAAACAATTACAGCTTTTGCACCACTGTGTTATAAAGAACTTGATGAGATTCTTTAAATTAAATCAATATATATGTTTTGGTACTTCACTTCAGTGCAAAGATTAGTATAAAATGCTGAAAAACATGGGTCGTGAATAAGGAATGAGAAATATCAAATATTTGTAAACTGCACAGAAACTTTGTGATTATATATCATGAATACTGTTTTGAGTTGGCATTACGTATGATGAGAACCCAGTAACTCCATCCACACACAAATGTTACAAGATAATTTATTACGGATATGGGTGGCATTCTTGAGAATTAGCTATCCATACAGATAGACTAGTAATTTGTTAGATCAAAGACCAAAGTTGCTTCAAGTTAAAAGAATGGGGAGGAAGGGAAAAAAGATAAAAGGACCAGAAAGGTTTTTAGAGATCGTTTAGTCCATGCTTCTTATTTTAAAGATGAGGAAATGAGAGGCCCAGAAATGTTAAATGATTTGTCCAAAGACCTCCTGTTAAGAGGCTGGTTTTGAACCAAGGTCTTTGGTCTATAGATCTGTTGTTCAATTAGTTATTCAACCAACAAGCATTTATTAAGCTCCTAAATTTTGCTAGGCACTGTGCCAATTGCTAGGGACCCAATGCAAGCCCAAAACAAAAGCAGTTTATGACTTCAAGGAGTTTGCATATCGATGAGTGAGACCATACTGAGCTGGTGAAGGAATTGGCAAACCATCCCATTATCTTTGCTAAGAAAACCTCACTGGAGACTCAACCACAATAAGCAATACCTTTGGCTAGCTAGGGGGTGTGATATAGGGCCTGAAGCCAGGGAGATTCATCTTCTTGAGTTCAAATGACTGTGTCACCTTGGAAAAGTTACAGCTCTATTTGCCTCAGAGTTTATGACCAAACAAAAGTTTGGAAGAATTATAGGATATAAAATGCATAATTTTGATTATATTAAATTAAAATGTTTTAACACAAGCAAAACCAATGCAGCCAAAATTATAAAGAAAGTAGAAAGCTGAGAAAATTTTTTATTGCAAGCATCATTGATAAAAGTATCATTCTCAAATATGTAGAAAACTGAATCAAATATAATCAATACAAAGCCCCTTGGCAAGTCAAAGATCAGATTTGATCACAACTACTGCAGTGACTCCAGGCACCTGTCCTAGTTCTGGTGACGTCCTATCCCTTGGGTCAAGGTCTCATCGATTTTCTGGAGGACCCATTAAATAAAACAACTCTGAAAATCAGGGCTTGGCTGAAAACACATAAATTTTTGTTGTGGAGCCACTTTTAGTCATGTCTAACTCTGACCCCATGGAGTTTTTTCTCAGCAGAGATGCTGCAGGGGTTTGCTTTTCATTCTTCAGCTTATTTTATGAATGAGGAACTGAGGCAAACAGGGTGAAGTGATTTGCCCAGAGGCTAGGAAGGGTCTGAGGCCAGATTTGAACTTGAAGATGTGGCTGCCTGACTTCAGGCCTAGTATATTATCCACTGTGCTCCTTAGCTTCCCAATGGGAATGTTATGTCAAAGATAGTTCATAAAAATCACAAATATCAAGTCCACAAATTGTGTAATATGTCCAGTATTATCACTAGTCCCCATCAAAAGTCTTATATCATCTTAAGGAAAACAGCTAAGAAATCACAGCCTCTTTCATGCAGTCTATTTGGTCCTTAAATTGATAGCAGGACTCATGCCACTTAATACTTTTGGGCCCACCAGCCAAAATCTCTTGAACCTAGAAGGCTCATCAGGGAATTAAGCATGCAATTCTGGCCCCTTCAGAAACCTCTGCTGAAGGCCTACCAACTTCTTACATGGAGGATTGGATAAGATTTCTCTTTACTTTTATCTAGGAATTTTAACTACTACTAAATTAGCCAACAAATTTCCTTTTCCAGGTACACTCCAGTTCATCATGATTATAACACAATTTTACATGTCTCTTATTATTAAAAAACAAAGCTCCTCCCAATGATTCTACAGTTTGAGCCCCCAAACTCTTTATGATAAGGGACTATTCAAACTAATTTTTTGGAAAAGGCATGTCAGTTAAGGGGAAATTATGCCATTTCCCTGGATTGCACAGGCCTTTCTGATGGTGGAAAAAACTTTAAAGCCTGGTTGACTCCATATAGAAGATGAAATAAGGAGGCTTGGAGAAACTCCATTGGGCTCCTGCTTAAAAGAAGTCTACCTTGATCAGGTGAGTCCTTCTGAAAAGTAGAGATCAGGAAATTAGATAAAGAGCACTCGCCCTTCTTGGGGGAGCACTGACTTCACAAAGATAGAGTCTTTAGAAGGTAGGATGCCCAAGCCTGGCAAGCAGGAGCATGATGATTATAGCCAACATTTATGGAGCACTCATGATATGCCAGGCATTGTGCTAAGGGCATCGTAATTATAGTATCATGTGAGACTCCTGAAGGTCCTGAAGGGAGGTGCTCTTGTTAGCCCATTTTATAGAGGAGGAAATTGAAGCAGATGGAGGTTAAATCACTTGTTCAGTCTCACAGCTGTTGGAAGTTTTAGGCTGGAATCTTCCTGACTCCAGACCCAGTATTGGCCACTGGGCTGCATTGATATGTCTTGTCAACAACTGCATCTGCAGGAAGTGTGAGCCGGGTTCTTCCATTCGAGTGCCTTGTTGAGTTCTGTTTTCTTCAGGCCTCAGACTATTTAGCCCAATCCATTACCTTCATTGCGAATTTTGTCAATTCCATCCTTCAAGGCTCTCTTACAGACCACTTATGTTTATGCAACTGACCCCACTGGAAGATTTGCCATTTCTTGGAGTGTCTCTACATCTTAACCTAATAACTGAGTAAATACTTGCTGAAGTGTAATTATGCTTACATTCCTCATAACATGCTGGACCATTACTCAAAGTATGCATAGGTGAGACAGCATTTTTCAAGAGCTATTGGCTTACAGGCAGGCCCTCAGCCTTCAGAATTGTGATGATCTGGGAAATGCTACTTCCGTTTTCGTTGGAAGCATTTTCTATTCTATCTTGTTAGAGCATCCCTCTTGTATTACCCAACTCGTGAAGGTCACTCTGAATGAAAGGTCATCATATGGCTCTTTTCTGTTCAATAGCAACCAGGGCCCAATAACAGGAAGAGAGACCCTTTGCCAAACACTGTAATGAGTGGCTGTTCCAGGGAGTTTATGGTTCCCGAAGCCCGTGATTGTTAATCTCTCTACCACTTCTTCCCTGCCAAAGACTTCCCTCTGCTTGGCCCTTGGGGAAACAGATCTCTAAGAAGAGGACCCATAAGGCTATAAAGGTCCAAAGGGAAAGGCAGGCTTTGCAGTAATTGAGTAAATCAGAGGTATGGCAGTCCCCACATGTGGAATACAGATTCTCTAAAACTCAGGGCAGTAGTAAGCCTTGGAACTTTCTCAGTCTGTGAAGAAACAGGTGTCAGCATCTGGATTGTTCCCCCTGCATTGTATCCCTAAAAACTCAATTGAGGAGGCTGCTTCCTGAATTTCTGTGGGTTGGTCTCCTACTTCTTGTGTTTCAGGTGAGTCTCTAGCCAATCTGAGGTTTCTGCCACTCTGGCATCTTCTGGCCAGTCAGCATTATATGGGTCAACAAGCATTTATTGTACTTACACAGGCACTATGATAAGGATACAAAGGAAGACAAAAAATGGCTCCTACCCTCAAGTATCCCATATTTTAATCAGGAAGACAGCATGCAAACAAGCATACACAAAGGAGATGGATAATAAATGGACAAAGTGACTTACTTTTGCAGAGAACCTTTTTGGATGGAAAAGTCTCTTCACAGGCGCCGTCTCGTGTGTCACATGCGGTAGAGACTCATACAGATGTTTCCATGGGAGGCTGTGCTCCTCCTCAAAGCCCTTCACTGGACCCAAGGCCTAATCCACTTGTGTCCTTGTTTTCAAGTATGAAATGTTGTTTGGTCTTTAAATCTCTTGACAAGTACTACCTTTCCAAGTTGAGCCCCTTCCAATATTCTTCTGTCCAGCAACACTAGCCTTCTTGCTGTTTGAGAACAAGATACTCATCCCCTGCCCCTTTTCACTGACTGTCCCCCATCCCTGAAATACTCTCCTTCCCCACTTCTGCCTTTTGGCTTTATTCCAGATTCAGTGATATCGCTAGTCCTCCCTACTTCTACCCTTCCTTTAAAATATCCTCCCATTTATGTTGTGTATGTTTTGTATGGATGTGGCTGTTGGTATATTTTGTGTTTCATTAGAATGTGAACTACATGTATACAGAGACTATTTTTGCCTTTCTTTTCATCCTCACTACTGACTGTTTAGGTATAAATCTGTAAGAAGTAGGACTGAGTAAGGGAATGGCAAGGTGGAAATGGCATTTAAGAAAGATTAGTGTAATGACAGTAGATGTGATGTTTTCCTAGTTGTTTTTGCTGTTTTTAACTAAAGGCTCATTAACATTGACAGACAAGAATGTGTTTTTCCAGAGCTAAAGGGATACCCCTATCAGAAATTTTGCCTTGTTCAGCATCCTCCTCCCAGCATTTATGGAAATTGTCAGATCCCTGCATATGAGCAGCTAGTGACTAGAAATGATGTCTCTTCAAGAATTAACTATGACAGAATTGTATTCTTAAACACTAAATTATCAGGTCATTTATTTTTCAATTTTAGACAATTATTTTATGATCTTTTAAAACATTTAAAATCTAATCTGTTCTGTATCAGTAAGCTCTTAGAGCTTGAAGATAAACCTTATTTCTTCTTAGGCAAATTTACCAAATAGCTGATTTTAAAAATTTAGTAACTTGATAAATTATGCTCAAATAATCTAAATCCATATCATACCCAAAGAAATCAAAACATCTATTTTGATTGTATGATTTCTCTCTTATACTGGAGTCACTTCCATTTCCACATGGATAGAAATCTTAATTACAGCCTATTTTGAATTATCTGTTAATGGAGGGAAGAAGCAGTGGTCTAAATCATTCAAGGATTATTTATTTAAGCAGTCCTCATGTAATAATTGACATTGCCAGTTCCATATGGTTTCCACTCAAATCTATTTTTTCCCCCAGAAAAACACTGTTATCATAGGTAATTATGTTTCTTACAAAGTCTACATATCCTTTATATGGAAATGACCATAGACATCTTGCTTATTCAGATATTGGATTCAACTTGAGATCTTGGGGTAGGGAACATGTGGTAAAGAAAACTGCGTTGATGCAGGCTGGCAGCTGATTTGCTGTTCTGGTCTTAGAGAGTTTATTGGAGGCACTGAGAGATAAAGTAATTTCTCCTGGTCATTCAACCAGTCTGTCGGATAGAGGATTTGAATCATCCTGACTGAGTCTAGTCTTCTATTCGATATATAGTGCTATGCTTTCAAATATTTAATCACATGGAAATCACTTTAGGGTATTTTTGAGGATAGAGATACTGTCTTTGTATCCTTAACATGCATTATGGTGTATTGTTTGTAGTACTTGGTAATCACTTAGTGTATTGGTAGAATTAGAGATGTTAATCAATGTGTTAGCTGTGGGAAAGTGAATTTTTTGGCCATGAGAACTCCTGAAGACCACCTTTTATGATTTAGAGCAGGTTGTCTTTGTGTTGGGGAATAAGTAGCCATACAGATGAAGTCATAAGTAAATTGTATGATAAACATTCTAGATAAATCACTCAATTGTGTATAACCTATGATCCTAAGATATCTCGACTGGGCATGCACTTGGGACATCAAAGATACAGGAAAGGTTTCAGTATGTACAGATATTTATAGCAGTTCTTTCTGTGATAGTAGAAAACTGGAAAAAAACATTTACTCATAATTTCAGGGAAAAGCTGGACAAATTGTGACATGAATTTTGTGAATATTTATTATTTGTATTTGATTAAAGATAAAGTAAGCAGAATTAAAAACATTTTATGCAGTGATTATAGTAATATATATGAAAACAACTACAAAAGGTAACAATTCTGATCAGTGCAATGACCAGTTTTGACTTGATAGAAAAGCATTTCAACCTCCTCCCAGAAGACAGGTGGTGGATATAGGGGAAAAATGAACATTGCCATATGACCTTTTTATAATATCAATCAGTTAAATAGAAGGTAATACAGAAATAAATCACTTCCTGGTCATTTCTAAACCAGATATTTTCATTTTTCTCCTATTACAATTCTGAATACTTTCTCTGAGACTCTGGGCACTGATAAATGAGCTTTCATTTTATTTTGCTCATTTAGGCCAACAGGTTGTAAACAGTTCCAAACCATGTAGTCTGTGAATACCTTCTATTTCCTAAGTAGTTCCTCTTTCTTCCTTGTCTTTCACACAAGAATGTGTGCTCTTGGGGCAAGGGAAATACAAGGGAGGGGCCATGTAAAGCCTGAACAGGAAGGCAGAATAAGTAAGGGAATAGTTATAAGTAAAACAAACTAGTATTTTGGAAGGAGGACTGTGAAAAGAAAATGTTAAAAAAAAAAAAAAGAAGAAGAAAATATAAAAACCTAAGGCAGGGATGAGTAAAGAAAAGAACTTCAATACAAAAGAAACAGGCTGTTTCATTTTTTGGTTCATTAGTGTCATTTAAACTTTTCTTTTTGCCATTTTATTTCTAAAGAAGGAGGTGGGAAAAATGACAGGGAAAAGTATAACAAGTTAGGATGGAGGAAATAGACAGTTAAGAATCATAACTATAAATGTGAATGGGATAAATTCACCTATAAAATGGAAGAAGTAACAATTTATATTTTATACAAGAAATACATTTAAAACTTTCAAATGGAATTAAATTGAGGTCTGTGGCAAAATTTGTTATATTTCAGTTGAACTCAGAAAAGTAAGGGTAGTAATCATGATTTCAGATAAAGTCATAGTAAATATAGATAAGCCAAAGTGAAATAATCAAGAAAATTATTTTGCTTAGAGCTACCATTATAAGGTATCAATAGCCATACTTAATATATATGCTTTTAACAACGTAACATCTAAATACTTAAAGAAGTTATTCAAATTGGATGGAAAAATAGTAAAACTACCTCTTTTAGATCTAAGACAATTTCATCAAAGACAATAATTACACAGCATACCAAAACTTAATGCAATATAAGCAGTTCTAAAGGGAAAATGTATCTCTAAATACTTTCATCAATTAAAGAGAGAAAAAGTATGAATCAGTCTGCAATTAAAAAAAATCCTTGACTAAAAAACAAAGTAGAAATTATGAAAATGAAAGAAGAGATGAATAAAATTGAAAGCAAAAAGACCATTGAATTGAGAGATAGATCTAAGAGTTTTTTTTAATAACATTAACAAAATACATAAATAGCTTTTCTAATTTTTTTTTAAAGCGAAGAAAATCAAGTTGTGTTGAAACTGAAAAAAAGAGGATTCACAATAATTGAACAGGAAATAAAATTAATAGAAATTATATTATCCTAATAAATGTTTACAAAACTGACAACTTAAAGGGAATAGATGAATACTTAGAAAAATGCCCAGATTAAGAAAAGAAGAAAAAAGACTATTTAAATAAATCAGTACCAGAAAAAAAGAAATTTAACCCTTCAGTTGGGGGAGTGAGTGGGAGGTGGGAAGAAAAAAAGGACAAATTCAGAAGTGAATTCTTTCAAACTTTCAAAAAACAATTAATTCCAATGCCAAACAAACTGCAATTAGATGAAAGGAAGATACCCTTCTAAGCTCTTTCCAAAATACAATAAGGTCTTGATACCTAAAAAGAGAGAGACAAAGCAGAAAAAGAACACTGCAGAACAATCAGAGCAGTGTCCCTAAAGAACATTGAAACACAAATTTTAAATAAAATATTAACAAAGTCATACTAGATTGTGTTTTAGTGGAAATACAGGGCTGATTCAATATCAGGAAGACCATAAATAAAACATGACAATACAATTTGTCTCATATCATACCCAGGAGGTGACTGTGTTTGCGGCAGTTCCCTCTTCTCTAACATGAGCCGGAAGAGGGAATGACAGACCATGCTTAAATTCAAGTGATTCCCTGGAACCCCTAGGAGCAAAGCCAAAGTGCTCTTTCTGACCTTTGGAGTCCTTCATAAAGCAGCTCCCTCTAACCTTTCCCGTTTGCTTGGGCTTCACCCCCCTCTCTGATCAGGGATGTTGTTCTGGCTGTTTAACCAACAATTCACATCATCTCTTGGCTCTAGGCCTTTTCATGCAATGTCCCCGTTGTCTGGGATCGCTCCCTTCTCATCTGTACTTGCTTCTTGCCTTCCTCCAACTAAAATTCCATCTGCTGTAAGAACCCTTCCCAAACCCTCTTAAATCTATTGCCTTTCTCTCTGTCAGTTATTTCCTATTTATCCTGTTTATAGAGTCTTTGTACATAATGTGTTTGCATGTTAGCTCTTTATTAGATTGTGAAGCCAAGGTGAGCAGTTCTCAGCAAGTTTATATGGATCCTGAAGTGAAGTCCCTTGATCTTTGCAGCTTACATGGAAACTTTCCCCAGTAACAAAGGAGCTGGAAACAAAGATTTTGGGGAGGGAACCTTGTAGTCACCAGGGGAGGTGTGGTGCAAGAATGTGGATGTACTGAAGGGGCTTCCACTGTGGAAAATTAGGGGCAAAGAATAAAAGAGTGTTTTCAAATCTCAGGCCACCTCCTTCCCCCATCACAAAAATCCAGTTCTTGCCCCTAAGGAGCTTGTGTTCTTACATTCAACTCTCATTTCTTCAGTTTAACCTTCAGCACTGTGGAAACCAAACAAATGCCCATTCATTTCTCACAGCATGGAGGGACAATCTTGCTTCTTTTCGGAGCTCCTTCACATAGCACAATGCTGAGTACATATTAGATACCTAATAAGTGTATTATTGACTTGGTTACCTAATAAACAATGTTAATATACATACAAATGTGTGAATTTATTAGGAGGTGCTGAAGACTTTTGAAAAATTTAAATAATCCTTAAAAATCATAAGAATGAGTGAACTTATCTTTAGTATAGTAAATATTATTTATCTAAATCTAAGAGCAAACATGTAATAGAGAAAGCAGGTCAGAAGTGGAGCAAGGGTATCCATTATCACTATTATATTTCATATAATGCTAGATATGGTAACCATAGCAATAAGTAAAACAAATTGAATATATATATGCAAAGAAGAAAATTATTTTTGCAGATACGATGGGGCATCTAGATGGTACAATGGATAGAACTTAAGATATGGAGTAAGGATGATCCAAATTCAGATCTGGTCTCAGACACTCACTAGCTTTGTGACCTTGGGCAAGTCATATAATTTCTTTGAGGATAGTAATAGCATCCATTTCTGAGAGTCATTGTGAGGATCAAATTGTGAAGAAATAATTTTATTTATTTATTTATTTTTGCGAAGCAGTTAGGGTCACATAACTTCTTCAAGGTCACACAGTAAGTGCTAAGTGTTTAAGTTCAAATTTGAACTCAAGTCCTCCTGACTTCAGAGCCAATGCTCTATGTACTGCACCCACTAGCTGCCCCTGGTCAAATGAAATAATTGCAAAGCACTTAGCATGTGGGCTGGCCCACAATAAATACTATACAAATATTAATTATTATTATTATTTTTATTGTTTGTAAAACTCCCAAGTACTTGGTTAAGAAAAATGAATTTCAGCAAAATTGCAGGACATATGATTTACATAAATCAGCATTCATGTATATAACTAATAAAACCCATCAGCAAATTCTAGGAAAAGAAATTCCCATCAAAATAACTATGGAAACTATAAAATATTTGGAAGTGATTCTGCTGACATCCAATTAGGTGGTATATTAATCTAACTAAAATAGTTTTTGCAAAAATGACAGACCTAAATAATTGAAAAAACATTTATTTTCCATGAATAGATGTAGCCCATATCCTAAAAATGCCATCTAAATTAGTTAACAGTTTACAAAGCTCCCAGAATAATATTTTATGACATTAAAAATGAAATAAAATTCATATGTATGAAGAAAAAGTAAAAAAAAAAAATTCAAGGGTAATAATGATGAAAAAGTGCAAAGAAAGTTGATTAATTATAAAACGGAAATCATTAAATGATTGGGTACTCATTAAAAAAGAGAAAGGTCAGCAAGTAAATTACTAGATGCCAAACATACAGAAGCAAACACAATAGCCTAGGGTTTGATGTACTACCCAAAGATTTCATTTTCTTGGATAAGAACTCCTTTTTGACAAAAACTGCTGGGAAAACTTTAAAGCAACCTGGGAGAAATTAAGTTTAGACCACCATTTCAAATCATATACCACTTAAGCTCCTGGCAGATAAATATAAAGTCATTTCATTAAAAAAAAATGGAACAAAGAAGAAAGTAAGGGTGAAGAAGAAGAAAGGAATGAGGTTACATGGCTTGTCCATGGTCATAGTGCTAGCATGTTTCTGAGGTTGAATTTGAAGTCAAATCTTTCTTATTCCAATCTCAGTGCTCTAACCTCTTCGTCATCTAGCTGCTGAAAGTACCACTTGGCTCTACAAGTAGAGGAAGAATTCATGACTGAACAAATGATAAGATCCCAGAAGATAAAATGAACAATTCTAATCATTGAATATTTAAATTTCAGTTTTATAAAACTCTAATGTAGAAAAAATTAGAAAGGACGCAACTGGAAAATGACTTTCCAGTGAGTTTCTTTGATAAAAATTTCATTGTCAGGATACATGAGGAAATGCTTTAAAGTTATATAAGAGCCATTCTCTAATAGATAAGTGATCAAAAAATATTTTAAAAAAGAAAATCAAGCTGCCAATAATCATATAAAAAACTAAAAATGCCTAGTAATTAGAGGAATACAAAATAAAACAACTTTGAAGTTCAACTTAATAGCTATCAGACTGGCAAAGGTGAAAGAGAGAAAAGGATATTGAGGGGGCTGTAGAAAAACAAATATACTTGTGGACTATTTATGGAACTGTGGATTGATCTAGTCATTCTAGAGTGCACTTTAGAAAAATGCCCAGAAAATTACTGAACTGTTTAAACCTTTTGATGCTATCATGCCCCAAAGAAATAAAAAAGAGAGCAAAAGAATGCAAATGCAAAAAAAATTTTTGGTTTTATTTGTGGTAACTAGAAATTGTTTATTAAGGGGGCTTCCTGTTGGAATGGCTAAACAAATAGTGGCATATGGATATAATGGAATATTATTGTGCCACAAGAAATGAGGACCTTGGGAAGATCAAGGCTAGAGTCAAGATGACAGAGTAGAGGCAGCAGCCTAGCTGAGCTCTCCCAATATTCCCTTCTGAATGGCTTGAAAATGATGCTGCAGCTTAAATTGGGAGTGGCAGAGGCAAGCACAGGTCAAGATGAGACATTTTTCTGGCCTTAGAAATTTGAGGAGGTTGGTAGGGGGCTCTGGGGTTGTCCAGTGTCTCCATTGTGCAGGTGACCCAGGCACTTTGGGAATTCTCCAGCCAGCAGGTCAGAAGGAGATTAAACAGGACTGTTGTGCTGGAGACAACCTGTCTTGATTGGCAACTCTGTTGCCCATCTGCAGTTCAAGATGGGGAGGAGTGTTTGTGTTCCTTCACAAAAGGACAGGAGCCCTGGTCAGTCAGGAGGAGCACTTGTAGGGGTCCTTCCTAGCTAAAGACTCTTCTCCTTGGATCATAACACCCTGTAGACCCCAGAACCAGCTCTGAAAACAGCAGCACAAACAAGTCTGAAGCTTGGGACGGTATTTCCTCTCCTCCCACCCCACTCCCTAGTGAGCAAAGCCCAACTTTAAAATTAAGTTCAGAGTAAAAAAACAGGCTGAAAAAAAGAACAAACAATGCCAACAACAAAAATGACTATCAAAAGGTATCACAATGTCAGGGAAAGTCAAGACATAAACTCAGAAGATGGATGTGATATAAAAACTGCTATAGCCAAAACTTCAAAGAAAAATGCTAATTGGACCTAAGGTCAACAATAATTCTTGGAAGAGTTAAAAAGATAAAGCTGGTGTAGGAAAAATTAGGAAAAGATATGAAAGTGATTCAAATAAAATTTTGAAAAAAATTAATAGCTTGGAAAACAAAGTACAAAAAATGCTGAAGAAGTAACATCTTAAAAAAAAAATAGAATCAACCGAACGGTAAAAAAGACATAAAAATATGAAGAAAAGAACTTTTTTAAAAGCAGATTAGATTCAACAGGAAAGAAGGTACAAAAATTTACTGAGGAAAAGAAGTAAAAAGCTTGGTTTACCAAATGGAAAAAGAGGTATACCCATACTGAAGAAAATAATTACTTAAAAATTAGAATTAGAAAAGTGGAAGAGATATTAAGAAAAATAAAGAAAAGTCTTGAAAGAATGAAAAAATAGAAGAAAGTGTGAACTCTCTCATTAATTAAACAACTGATCTGGAATAATAGATTGAGGAGAGATAATTTAAGAATTAGTATTTGCCAGAAAGCCATGATGGGAAGAAGAGGGAGAAGGATCAGGAGAGGGAGAGAGAGAAGGAAGAGGAAAGGAGAAAAGGAGAAGGGGGAGAGAGAAAGAGAGAGCTTCTGTGTTAAAGTTGTAGGGCACTTGGAAGTGATATTCCAGAAGGCAAATGAGCTGGAGCTATAATCAAGAATAACCTATCAGGAAAACAGTATAATTGTTGAGGAGGGAAAAATGGATATTTAATAAAATAGAAGACTTTCAAGTATTCCTGATGAAAAGACCAGAGTAGAATCAAAAATTTGACATTTAAAAACAAAACTCGGGTGGAGCAAAAAAAGGTATTAGTGTAAGAGAAATCATAAAGGACTCAAAGTTCAACTATTTACATTTCTATATGGGATGATGCATGTAAATCTTAAAAATATTCTCAATATTAAAGTAGTTTCAAGATAGGATAGGAAGGCATGAAGGTGAGTTGATGATGGTGGAATGGTCTCCAATAATTCAAGGAATGAAAGAGGGATGCACTAGGAGAAGAGGGAAGGGAGAAGTAGAATGGGGGAAATTTTTCTCACATAAAAGACCTGCAAGGAAGAGCTTTTGCTGTGGAGGGGAAAATGGGTGGTGGTGGTAGGCAATTCTTGAACTTCTCATTGGATTTGGTTCAGAAGGAAGAACATACACACTCCTACAGTTGTGTATAGGAATCTATCTTAAGCAATAGAGAAGAAGAGAAGGGAAAAAGAGAAAGAAGAGATTATAAAATGAAGGGCAGATTGATAGAGGCAGTGGTTAGAAGTAAAATCATTTTTTAAGGAGGGACAAGAAGAGAAAAGAATGGAAAAAATGGGATGGAGAGACATACATAGTAACATAACTGAATGTAAGGGGATGAGTTTACCCATAAAATGGAAGTGGATAACAGAATGGATTAGAAACCAGAATCCAACAATATGCTATTTCCAAGAGACACACTTGAAACAGAAAGACACAACCTGAGTTAAAATAAAGGATTAGAATAGAATTTGATATGCTTCAGCTGAATTAAAAAAGGCAATCATATCTCAGAACAAAAGCAAAACAATAGATAGATAATAATTTAGGGAAACTTCATTTTACTAAAAAGTTCCATAGAAAATATCAAAAATAATTTTGGCAAGTTTCTTTGATAAAGGCCTCATTTCTGTTATGTAAAGATAACTGAGTCAAATTTATGAAAATAAGAGTTCTTCCTTAAATGACAAATGGTCAAAAGATATGAACAGGTTGTTTTCAGAAGAAGAAATGAAAGCTATCTGTAGTTCTATAGAAAAGGTTCTAAATCACTATTGATTAGAGACATGCAAAGTAAAACACCTCATACCTATCAGAAATGATAACTACTGAAAGGGATTAGGAAAAATAGGTAAACTAATGAACCTTTGGTGCAGTAGTGAACTGATCTAACTATTCTGGAGAAGAATTTGGAACTGTGACTAAAGAGCTATGAAACTGCATACCTTTTGCTCCAGCCAATACCCTTAGTATCCCAAAGAGATTTAAAAAAAAGAAAGAAAAAATACACACATATATATGTATATGTACAAAAATATTTACAGCAACTCTTTGTTGGCAAAGAATTGGAAATTGAGGGGATGTCCATTATTGGGGAATGGATAAACAATTGTGGCATAAGATTGTGACATATAACCATTGTGGTATAAAAGAGGGAGTGGTTTCAGAAAAATATGACAAGATTTATATGAACTGATGTAAAAAAAAATTAGAACTAGATCATTGAGCACAGTAATGGCAGAGTTGTAAAGATGATCAACTGTGAAAGATGTAGCCACTCTGATCATATAGTGGGACTAGACAATTCCAGTTCATGATGAAAAAATGTTATCCTCATCTCCAGAGAGAACTAAAGAACTCTTGAGTGCAAATTGAAGTATGATTGTCTTTCCCCTCTCCCCTCTCCCTTTCTTTTCTTTTCCTTCTTCCCTCCCTCTTTCTCCTTTCTTTCCTGTCCTCTTTCTCTTCCCTTCCTTCCTTCCTTTCTTTCTTGCTTATATGACTGAATATGGAAATGTTTTGTGTGATTTCACATGTGTAGTTGATACATTGCTTGCCTATTCTGTGGGTAGGGGAGAGGGTAAGAGAGAAGGAGAGAATTTGGAACTTAAAATTTAAAATGACTCAGAAATAATAAATTTTTAAAAAATTGGGAAAAGATCTCTGAACTGAGGCAGAGTGAAGTGAGAACAAGAGTGCTGTATATATAGTAATAAGAGAGAAAAATAACTTTGAAACATTTTGAGTCCTAATCACAAAAGAGTAAAGAAGATGAAACCTGTCACTCACTGCTTAACAGCAGGTGATGAACTTAGAATGCAGAAAGAGATACACAACTGTGTATTTGGAAATAGCTAGAGCAGAAAATTATTTTGCTGGACTGTGCAGTTGTGTACTGAGGAATTTTTTAAAAAATTCTTTTATATTTACTATATAGATGGAGGAAGGTAGTGAAAAGAACAGATCAAAAACAAACCAGTACAAGGATTGTCTTGCTCATTTGTATTTATATCCTCACTTAGCATTGTGTGGGAAACATTCTAAGTGTTTATTAAATGCTTTAACCTAATGAGATTCTATCTATATGATACTGTGTTGGATGCACCATAAAAGATTCTGCTCTTCGTAACATTTGCCTTGTTTTTTTTACTTTGAATAAATTAAATGAAGCAATATCTTAATGTAATAGAATTGAAAAAATATTTTTTGGGAGGGATTTGATAGGGATCTTTAATGACACATTGTGGGAAATTTATGAGTTCTTGATCACCTTTCGAAAAACTATTCAAAAGACATTTATTACTTTAACAGCTCATGTTTTCCTTGATAAGCCTTTCTGCAACAATAGGCATTAGAGATCCAGGAGTTTGTTAGTCATCACTCAGCAAACACTTACTAAATATCTGCTCTATGCAGCGAGCTGTGCTGGGCACCAAGAGAAAGATGAAGTTAAAATTGGGCCGTCTGAACTCTTGAGGGACTTACAGTCTGGTTTTATGCAAGTCATCCCTTCATGAATCTGGTGCATGAACCAATCCTTATTTATGTGTATTGCTTTTCTCCTTGGGCCCTTAATCACTTGTTCAGTTTGGTAAACATTAGGTACATGTGGCTTGGAAGGCATTGTGTGTGTGTGTGTGTGTGTGTGTGTGTTTGGCTCTGTTGCTTTACAATGGTTCAAATGAGATTTGATTGTTTGAAGAAGAGAGAATCCTTGAAGTCCTGGAGGTTGTCTTACAAGAGTTCAGTGCCTTTCCATAGGAGCACTGCTGTTTCTTTTTAAAGATTTAAAGAACTCCTTATAATAACTAGGAAATACTAACATGATTTTAAACAGATATATACACTTATAGGACGTCAAGACGCAAAGAGTGATGCATTTAGAGTCAGGAGAGTCTGGATTAAAATTTAGCCTCTGTTCCTTATCAGCAATGTTGTTGCATAAATGGGCCATAAGCAACTTACTAAAATTTGCTGTCTGAATCAGTGGTGAGCTGAGCTTCAGGGGATCCTCTATATGCCACTTGGCATTTAACCTTCTCCATGGGATTGTTGTTTCCCTATGGAAGACATGTCCAGTGACTTAGATTGTAAATTCCTTGAAGATACTTGTGTTGTTCACAGGACATGCTCATTAAATATTTTAGTTGCTTAAAGGTTTGTCCCACTTTGCCCAAAAGGCTAAACACTGTACATGCTCTTTGATCCAACAGGCTCACTACTTTGGGTTTGTATCCCAAAGAGCTAATAAAAAAGGGAAAAGGATCAATATGTACAAAAATATTTGTAATAGGTCTTTTTATAGTGTTCAGAGAAATTGCGTAGATGCCTATCAATCGGGGAACAGCTGAATAAGTTATAGTGTACAAAGATAATGGAGTGTTAGTGTTCTGTAAGAAATGATGAACAGGCTGATTTCAGAAAAGCCTAGAGAGACTGAAGTTAACTGATGCTGAGTAGATCCAAGAGAACATTGTATCCAGTAACAAGAAGATGATCAACTGTGATGGTCTTGGCTCTTCTCAACAATGTGGTGATTCAAGGCAATTTCAATAGACTTGGGAAAGAAAATGCCATCTTCCCAGAGACTATGGAGACTGAATGTGGATCAAAGCATAGTATTTTCATCTTTTTGTTTGCTTATTTCTTTCTTGCCATTTTTTTCCTTTTCTTATTTTTCTTATACAATATGACAAAAAAATGGAAAAAATGTTTAAAAGGGTTGCACTTATTTAACCTATATCAGATTGCTCGCTGTCTTGGGGAAGGGGAAGGAAAGGGAGAGAAACAGAAAAAATTAGAACAAAAAGTTATATAAAAATGAATGTTGAAAACTATCTTCACATGTATTTGGAAAGATAAAATACTATTGGAAAAAAAAAGTTTGTTCCAGATAACCCATAAAGTAAATTTCTTTATTAATAGTTGATTTTTTTGTTGTGGTTATTTTTTAGACCCAAACCACAACCTTTTCTACAACCTGGTAGATAATTGGATTCAATTTGGTTAATCAAAGATGTATTAAAATACTTACTGTGTTAGGCTGAGGACACAAAAGATGCACATTGAAAGAAGTTAATGGCAAATGAGATAAAATAGAAATCACTTTGCAGAAAGCACTTGAAGTGCTTTGTAAATGTTGTTATATTACTAGTGGTTGTAGTAGCAGCAGCAGCAGCAGCAGCAGCAGCAGCAGCAGCAATAGTAAATGTGACCTTCCAAGAATTCCTCAGACAGGAAGTTTATTTCCCTGTAGTTAAGCTTGTAATGAACCTTTGCATTTATAATAAGCTAAGCTGGCTTTCAGATATCAAATCTGTTGCTAAAATCACTGCTTTTAGAAAAAAAAAAAGATGGCTCATAATTAATACCCTAGTTTTGTGTCATCCAACTACAGTTCCTTGCAAAATATATCCCATTAGTAAACAACATACTTGTTTTAAACCCTCATATATAGCAGCAACTCCTGAATTGCAGAAAAATGGTTGGTCGAATTGTCGGATGTCACCAAGCAGTATGATGTGATTGGTGAGATGTCAGGGTACCATGGAAACAAAGTGACCAGTCACTCTTTCTCCCCTATCCTCTTCATATTGCTTGCACCTCTGAACTTACACATGAGCTGCTTTTCTGCTTGGGCTCCTCTATTTGCCAGTAATTCTGACTTAAATAAGAAATTGAGTTGATAGGGTGCGGCTTAAATGTGACTTATGGGAGTTGCAATGTTTTTTGTTTTTTTTTTTCCCCCAACTCCCACTTTGGATTTTTCTTCAGCTAATTGCTACTAGTAGAATTAACTCTTGTTTCCTATACATTTTTATGTACAGTTTTATGTCAGCGTAAAATTAGAGGAAATTTTTAAATAAATCATTATATATGCCTTTCTCTGTAAATACTGTGAATATTACATACGTTTCTGTGTTTGTGTGTGTGTGACAGAAACAGAGAAAGAGAGCCGAATTTGACTACATTTATTTCTTTAATATTTCTTATTTTCTAGGATTTAAAATTTTTAAGAATTAACTTTTCATTTGATAGTTTACATATCTATGATGAATGAATCAATAATAAAAAGAATAAAATAGCTAATCTAGCTCTTGTTTTAAAGAAAATGTCTCAACTCTGAGATCAGAAACCAGCAGATTTATTGAAGTGGAGATTGATGCTTAGTTGCCCTCTAGGGTTCTGTTTTAGCACAACACATAAAGAAAAAATGCTACAAGTAGAAAGATGGGCTCGAGAACTTTGCAGATAAAACTATGATCTTTGAGAATGTGTTTATTGGACAAAGTATGTAAGCACCCCCATACACACACACTCACACCCTTTCGGTAGTAGGATGTGGGTAATTCTGAGCTTTCTTTTACTTTTTTATCAACTTCATGTCTACTTTCCCTACAGACCTAATCATCACATTTTAAAGAATTTTTTAAGTACATATCCATCATTTCCAACCCTAATCTCTTCCATTCTTCAGTTTCACTAGCAGTTACACTCCCTTCCCTCCAAAACCCAGTGACAGTCTCCCTTAAGTGACTTAATTATGCTGTAAGCATAGGGCCAATGCAAGCAATTGTAATGAGATTTTTATTTTTTGGCTTGTCACTTTTATTGTACCCTTATTTGAATCAAATTCTTGTCTACATTGAAAGTTTTTGCTGTTAGTTCTCTGCTACAACTTGTAGCTCCTCATTGTCTGAGATCTGTTTGTTTGTGTTGCACAATTACAATTTTGTCATTGCTTGATTAAGACATTTCTATTTTGGTAAAAAAGAACAATTTTTATTTTTGAGAAATATATTTTAAATCCTGACTTTTGAACATAGTCAGTAGGAAGAGTTGACTATTACTTTTGTGATCCAGATAATAATATGGATACTTAAATATATTTATGTATCAAATAAGAAATACTTAGATGTTTTTAACAATTTTTCTGCAATGAGGAATTTGGTACATAGGCCTTTTTTTTCCTGAAGGATATAAAAATTTCACATAACAGTTTAAATGGGAAAATGTTTGTTACCCTATGTAGAAATAATATTTTAATTTTTATATTATGATTATGGACAATACCCAAAGCATTAGTCTTCTCAGTTATTTAGAATGCCCTTAAGAAAAAATATTAAACTGAAGTATTAAATGAAGTCTGTCACTATTCACAGCTCAATTTCTTTAAGAAAAAATTAATTTTTATTAAAAATATCAAATTAACAAAACTATGATAATGATTACAATATTTGAATCCTAACATCTAAATGGTTGGAGAGCCAACTTTCTCAATTCTGCAATATATGTAACATTAGAATTTCTTGTTCTATTTCTTTATAGGGTAGAAACTCGAAAACGAGTGTCTATCCTTATTTTACCCTTTTTATTTAAAAAAAATTGTAAAAAATAGTAATTTGGTGTGATTACATGGGACTTGCTTTTCTTTAAAATTTATTTTTTGAGTATATATTTTATATAGCCTTCTTAGATATATAGACTGCAGATAGTTTTAAATATTTGATTTCAAAGTAAACCCTTTTTTTTAAGGAATGGAATTCATCTTTATCTCCATCTTGTGGTAAAAAAAACCAAGTGATGTGCTTACTTTTTTAAAGCGTCATCTAAGGTTTTTCATTTTTCTTTTAGGCCAACATGTCCACTTCTGACTTTAGGCAATAAATGTTTAAATGTTGGTTAGAAACAATTCCAGCTTCAATTCAAATTTATAGTCAGGTTACTGTTTTGACTCATTGTTTTTATTCCCCTTATTCAGTACAACCAAAGGAAATGGGGAAAAAACCAATTCTGTATGTTTTTATAAGTTATTAACCGAGTCGGAGTCTATATGCTTTATAAGTTAACAGTCGGAGTGATAGTAGCTGTGGTAAAATTGGAATTAATTTCATTTCTGCCTCTTCTAGCACTAGAGCTGTAATATTAGATAGGAAATATTTTTAATAGGTGTTGAAGAGAATCATTTAATTAATTACTTTTCAAGTAGCTATTTATTTCACTGAATCTTAGAATTTTACTGTGGAAGGAAACAAAGTTTATCTAATTCAGTCACAGGGTGATGAGATTGAGACCACAGAAGGTAGGTGGCCTGGCTCTTATATAAAGAGTTACTGCAAAGCAGGGATTTTAAAACTTGGGTCTTTTTTTTTTTTTTTTTTTTGCTGAGGCAATTGGGGTTAAGTGACTTGCCCAGGGTCACAAAAGAACTTGGGTCTTTTAGCTCCTTTTTTTAATTCAAAATGATCAGGATATAATTTTAAAAATTGTAGCATAAACCCATGTAACATTGTGCTTTATAGAGTACAATAATGTATGCTTTGGGGAATATTTCATGTTGTAATAAAATAAGATTTGCTTCTCTAGATGTGTCCATTTGTTTTTGGCTAAATTTGCGATAGTTTTCCTCTTCAATTAGGAAGTTACCTTTGTCCATAAAATACTTAGTCATTAACATTTGTGTTTTTTCCATTTGCTTCCTGTAACTTCTAATTTCTGTTTTTTCTTTTGTGTTCTGGAGTAGTGATAATCATCTTTATGCAGTGCCTTAGACTTAGAAGGCCAGAATTGAGCATCATACTCCATATGGGTTATAACTAGGGCAGAAAATATGATTACTGTTATTTCTTTTGATTAGGAATCTACTACTTACAATCTGAAATAAAATCTTTATTATTAACCTATTACCCACCCTGATACTTATGGAATTTAATTTTTTAACCTTATTATAGGATTTTGCATTTATCCTTGTGGAGTTGCATTTATTGTTGTTTCAATCGAACACTCTAGTGTTTTTATTTTCTGCTTATCATCATATTACCAATCTATTCCTTTTAGCTTAATGATATCTGAAGATTTCTGATACTGAATATTATCTGAAGATCTGATCAAATACCTTCTGTTGATGAGTCAAGCTAGATGTAAAAATAGTTTCATAATTCCAATATCCTTTTAGGTTGATGATCATATTTTTTTTTTTGGTTTAGTTCAAATGTAACCAATTTCTTTGGCCCTTTTTTATCCACAAGAATAGTATAAAAATGGCAGTAGTGTTTAATCATTCAATAAGTGTTTATTAAGCACCTTTTCTGTACCAGTCACTGGTAGGCACTAGAGATTCAAGCACAAAGAAAAGAACATTATTTATTCTCAGTGAGTTTACATTCTAATGGAAGAGAAAATTAAGTATAAAAATATATAAAGCTTATCTATATATGTATAAGTATATACACATATAATAGTATATTTATCTTTTTATTATTTTAGGTACCAAACACACACACACACACACACACACACACACACACACACACTCACACCCACTCACTCTTAAACTAGTTAAATGCAAGGAAATTTGGAGGGAGAACAGGGATGATTCACAGGTGACTTTAAAAGTTCCATTCTAGGTAACTGTTATCCAGGTGCCAGGACAAAGACAGACAGTTGTAAGGATAGGAGAGATGTGATGATGAGTTCTATTTTGAGGTGGCAGAGAGATATATAAATGTCAATCCATTGCTCTTTGTTTAGATTATAAGATTTAAGATATTGCATTTTGATTATAGCCTACCTGCAAGTAATTAATATTTTTCTACTTGTTCAAATCTGTCTTTATTTGTGGGGAAAAAAGTGTTTTGTAATTGTGTCCATATGATTTTTTTATTTATCTTGGCAGGTAGAGTCCCTTATATTTTGTACTTTCTGTAGCATTATTTTTAAATGGAATTTATTTATCTCTTGCTGCTGGGCTTTTGTTAGCAATATAGAGGAATATTGATGATTTATGTGGCTTTATTTTTTATCCTGTAACTTTGTTAAAAGTTACTGATTTGACTAGTTTTAATTGATTATCTCTAGAGTTCTTTGAATATATCATTGTATCAACATCAAAAAAAGTGAATTTTGTTTCCTTGTTGCTTATTTTTATTCCTTCAGTTTTTTCTTGTCTTTATTGCTTTAGCTAGCATTTCTGCTACAATATTGAATAATAATGGTGACAGTGGTCATCCTTGCTTCATCCTTGATCTTTTTGGGAAGGCTTTTAGTTTATTACCATTACAAATAATGCTTGCTTTTGGTTTTAGATGTATGTAGCTTTTATTTTTGAGGTTTTTGTTTGCTTGTTGTTGTTGTTGTTATTGTTAAGACAATTGGAGTTAACTGAACTTGCCCAGAGTTACACAGCTAGGAAGTGTTAAGTGTCTGAGACCAAATTTGAACTCAGGTCCTCCTGACTTCAGGGCTCGTGCTCTTATCTTGTGTGCCACCCAGCTGCCCCTGTATGTCTATTATTTTAAGAAAAATTCCATTTATTCCTGTGCTTTCTAGTTGCTTGTTGTTTTTTAATAGGAATGAGTGTTGTATTTTATTAAAAGTTTTTTCTGCATTTGTTGATGTGATGATATAATTTTGGTTGCTTTTATTGTTGATATAGTTATGCTTATAGTTTTCCTAGTGTTGAACCAATCCTGAATTCCTAATACAAATCCCACCTGGCTGTGGTAAATGATTTTTGTGACATAAAGTTATCCCCTGTTAAATCATTGCAAAAATTTTTGGCCCTTTCTTTGTGCCAGAAAATAAATCTCAATTTTTTCTTATTCTTTGATGGGGTAGGGGGTCTTTATAGTATCTTATTGAAAAATTTGTGTTTAGTATTTGGTGATAAGCTCTGTGTCATATGCTGGTTTTTGCAAGCTGTCTGCAGCTTCTGCAAAATTTCTAAAAATTTTTCATTTAATTTCTTATGCCATCTTATGATACAGAGAAATCATGGTGGGGAAAGATGCAATGTGGAATTGCTGTAATTTCATTGCTAGCATTTTATTCATTTATTTAGCACTTACATTTATTAGGGAATGGCTTCTTTCCTTGCTTTTTCTTGTGTTGAGTATGAAAAACTATATTTGTATTACAGAAGGAATTTGGTAGGATTCCCTTACTTGTTTTTCTCATATTTGATTTATAGTATTGGGATTTTTACTTATTATTTAAATGTTTGGTAGAATTTGCTTATGAATTAATTCATCTGGTCCTGGGTCTCCATAATTTTTATTGCATTTTAGTCCAAAATAGATTTATTTATATTTCTGCTTTTCTGCAGTTGTCCATGATAATTTAAATGACATAGTAGTTTTTGTTTTTGTGAAGATGTCATGTATAACTGAGAAAAGATATACTCCTATATATTCCCATTCAGTTTTTTTCCATAGGTCTATAATATCTAACTTTTCTAAAATTTTATTCCTTTCTTAACCTCTTTGTTATTTGTTTTATGGTTGGATTTCTCTAGACCTAAAGGGGAAAATTGAGGTGCCCTGTTGGTATGGTTTTACTATTTCCTCTTGTAATTAATTTAATTTTTCCTTCATGAATTTGGATGCTATACCATTTGGTGTGTATGTGTTAGTCGATATTACTTCATTTGCCTATGACTCCTTTTATTAAAACGTAGTTTCTTTTCTTTTTTCTTTTAATGAGAACTATTTTTGCTTTAGCTTTACATGAAATAAAGAGTTTTACTCTTTTTTGTTGTTGTTGTTGTAATTCATTGAAGCATAATAGATTCTGTTTCAGTCCCTCATTTGAGCTTACTTAAACTCTGTGTTTCTTTTTCAAGTGTGTCTCTTGTAAACATGTTTTTGGATTCTGATTTCCAGTCTATTCTGTTGTCCTCTTCGATTTTGTGAGTGAATTCATCCCATTCATATTCTAATTTTTATATTGCTAGCTTTATATTTCCCTTCATGCTGTTTTCTTCTATTTATCCTTCTCTTCTTTTTAATCATCTCTTCCTCAAAAGTTTGTTTTGCTTCTGACTCCTCCATTAATACCAATAGTTTTTTATGTAAGTTTTCATTATGCAAATTTGATTTTATGTAAAGAATTCTGAAAGAAATCCACATCCTCTCCTCCTCCCCCCAAAAATCTGTGGTTACTCTTCTCTCTCCACTCTTGCTCTTTGGCTTGATGCCCCACAGTCCCCAAAACAAAACAAAACACTTTTTAAAAAGACCAGATAAGAGCAGAAGGGTTAATGGGGCCGAGACTGCTGCTGCCATTGCTGAGGCAGGAGAGAGGAAGCTTGCCCTGATCCATCCCCATCCACTGTCTCTTTATACTTGGGTCTCCTGTGCTTGTCCCTGGGACCCGTGAGTTGCCCCCTCCCCACGTGGCCTTGAATGTATGCTGGGGCAGCCCCTGCCCTCCTTGATGTCCAAGTCTGCGCAAGGGTCGGCCGGCCCTCAGTAGGAACTGTCTGGTATGGCCCTGCCACTGTCCCCCCCCCCCGTTGCCCCTCCCCCACTGCCTCTGTCTGTTTCCCCTGTGGGGTAAGGGGAAGGCTACCTAACTGTGAGTGTGTGTGTGGTATATATGTGTAAGTGTGTGTAAATGTGTGTATGTATATGCGTGGGGTGTATATGTGTGTGTTCCTACTTTTCAGGTGACAATGAAGGTTAGATTTTGCCAGCTCCTGCCTTTATTCTTCCCTTTCCTTTGCCCTTCTCCCAGTACATTTTTCTTAACCTTCATTTTTATTTTGAGACCATCCCAACGTAATTCACTTACACCCATGCCTCTGTCTAAGTAGATTACTTCTAGCTATCTTAATGATGATAAGGTTTTTCATAAAGTCAGTTGCTTTTCCATTGAGATATTTCACATTTTCATTTTTTTTCATTATTTCGACTTTGTTTTATTATTTCTTGATGTGTCATAGTATCATTAGTTCCCATTTGACCAGTTCCAATATTTAATGAATTATTTTTTTCAGTGAGATTTGGTACCTCTTTTACTGTTTGGCCAGTTTCTATTTATAAGGAGTTAATTTCTTCAATATTTTTGTGTCTCAAATTAAAAACCCCCAATCAAATACCAAACTTTAAATCCTAAAAATAAAAGGAGAGATTAGTAAAATTGAAAGTAAAAAAATATTGAATTAATAAACAAAACTAAAAGTTGGTTTTATGAAAAAACCAACAAAATAGATAAACCTCTAGTTAATTTAATTAGAAAAAGGAAAGAGGAAAATCAAATTGTTAGTCTCAAAAATGAAAAGGGAGAACTTTCCACCAATGAAGAGGAAATTAGAACAATAATCAGGAGTTACTTTGCCCAAATGTATGCCAATAAATTTGATAACCTAAGTGAAATGAAGGAATATCCACAAAAATATAGATTGCCCAGATTAACAGAAGAGGAAATAAATTACTTAAATAGTCCCATTTTAGAAAAAGAAATAGAACAAGTCATTAATCAACTCCCTAAGAAAAAATCCCCAGGACCAGATGGATTTACATGTGAATTCTACCAAACATTTAAAGAACAATTAACTCCAATATTATATAAACTATTCAAAAAATTAGGGAATGAAGGACTCCTACCAAACTCCTTTTATGATACAGACATGGTACTGATACCTAAACCAGGTAAAACAAAAACAGAGAAAGAAAATTATAGACCAATCTCCTTAATGAATATTGATGCAAAAATCTTAAATAAAATATTAGCAAAGAGATTACAGAAATTCATTCCCAGAATAATACACCATGACCAAGTAGGATTTATACCAGGAATGCAGGGATGGTTCAATATTAGGAAAACTATTAACATAATTGACTATATTAATAACCAAATTAACAAAAAACATATCATAATCTCAATAGATGCAGAAAAAGCATTTGATAAAATCCAACATCCATTCCTATTAAAAACATTAGAGAGTATAGGAATTAATGGACTTTTCCTTAAAATAGTCAGTAGCACCTATTTAAAACCATCAGCTAGCATCATATGTAATGGTGATAAACTGGAACCATTCCCAATAAGATCAGGGGTGAAACAAGGTTGCCCACTATCACCATTACTATTCAATATTGTATTAGAAATGCTAGCCTTGGCAATAAGACAAGAAAAAGAGATTAAAGGAATTAGAGTAGGTCATGAGGAAACCAAATTATCACTCTTTGCAGATGATATGATGGTCTATTTAGAGAACTCTAGAGAATCAACTAAAAAACTATTAGAATTAATCCACAACTTTAGCAAAGTTGCAGGATACAGAATAAATCCACATAAATCATCAGCATTTTTACACATCACCAACAAAATGCAACAGCA
The DNA here is from genome assembly GCA_023553655.1 of Myrmecobius fasciatus. Lineage (NCBI taxonomy): Eukaryota > Metazoa > Chordata > Mammalia > Dasyuromorphia > Myrmecobiidae > Myrmecobius > Myrmecobius fasciatus. The sequence continues at coordinate 93,074 of JAJPUD010003431.1, forward strand.
AGAGATACAAAGAGAAATTCCATTCAAAATAACTATCGATAGTATAAAATATTTGGGAATATATCTGCCAAGGGAAAGTCAGGATCTATATGAGCAAAACTACAAAACACTCCCCACACAAATAAAGTCAGATCTAAACAATTGGAAAAACATCAAGTGCTCTTGGATAGGTCGAGCGAATATAATAAAGATGGCAATACTACCTAAACTAATCTATCTATTTAGTGCTATACCAATCAAACTCCCAAGAGATTATTTAACTGACCTAGAAAAAATAACAACAAAATTCATCTGGAAAAACAAAAGGTCAAGAATTTCAAGGGAATTAATGAAAAAAAAATGCAAATGAGGGTGGCCTAGCTGCACCAGATCTAAAACTATATTATAAAGCAGTGGTCACCAAAACCATTTGGTACTGGCTAAGAAATAGAGTAGTCGATCAGTGGAATAGGATAGAATCACAAGACAAACTAGGCAATAACTATAGCAATTTGGTTTTTGATAAACCCAAAGACCCCAGCTTTTGGGATAAGCATTCACTATTTGACAAAAACTGCTGGGAAAACTGGAAACTAGTGTGGAAGAAATTAGGGCTTGACCCACATCTAACACCACATACCAAGATAAGATCTAAATGGGTTCATGATCTGGATATAAAGAGTGATTTTGTAAACAAGTTAGAGGAACATAATATAGTTTACCTCTCAGACCTGTGGAGATGGAATAAATTTATGTCCAAAGAAGAACTGGAACTCTTAATTGAAAACCAGATAGATAACTTTGACTATATTAAGTTAAAAAGTTTTTCTACAAACAAAATCAATGCAGACAAGATTAGGAGGGAAGCAATAAATTGAGAAATCATCTTTACATTTAAGGGTTCTGATAAAGGTCTCATCTCTAAAATATATAGAGAATTGTCTCATATTTATAAAAATTCAAGCCATTCTCCAATCAATAAATGGTCAAAGGATATGAACAGACAATTTTCAGAGGATGAAATTAAAACTATTTATAGTCATATAAAAAGGTGCTCCAAATCACTATTGATCAGAGAAATGCAAATCAAGACAATCCTGAGGTACCACTTCACACCTGTCAGATTGGCTAAAATGACAGGAAAAGTTAATGATGAATGTTGGAGGGGATGTGGGAGGGCTGGGACACTGATGCATTGTTGGTGGAGCTGTGAACGGATACAGCCATTCTGGAGAACAATTTGGAGCTATGCTCAAAAAGTTATCAAACTGTGCATACCCTTTGACCCAGCAGCATTTCTATTGGGCTTATATCCCAAAGAAATCATAAAGGAAGGAAAGGGCCCACATGTGCAAGAATGTTTGTGGCAGCCCTTTTTGTAGTGGCTAGAAACTGGAAATTGAATAGATGCCCTTCAATTGGAGAGTGGCTGAATAAATTATGGTATATGAATATTATGGAATATTATTGTTCTGTAAGAAATGACCAGCAAGATGATTTCAGAGAGGCCTGGAGAGACTTACATGAACTGATGCTGAGTGAAATGAGCAGAACCAGGAGATCATTATACACGGCAACAGCAGTACTATATGATGATCAATTCTGATGGACATAGCTCTCTTCCACAATGAAATGTTTCAAACCACCTCCAATTGTTCACTGAAGAAAGCCATATACACCCAGAGAGAGGGATGTGAAATGTGGACCACAACATAACATTCTCATACTCCTTGATTGATGTTTGCTTACATTGTGTTTCCTTTATCTGATATATCGTTTGTGTAGATAAGATTTTTCTTGCACAACAATGATAAGTTTGGAAATATGTATACATATATTCAATTTGCCAATATTTTAACATAATTAACATGTAGTGGATATCCTGCCATCTGGGGGAGGGGTGGGGAGTTGGGGGGAAAAATTTGTAATGGAAAGCTATGTAAGGGTTATTGTTGAAGAATTACCCACACATATGTTATGCAAATAAAATTTAAAAAAAGACACTTAAAAAAAAAGAAATAGAGTAGTGGATCAGTGGAATAGGTTAGATTCACAGGACAAAATACTCAATGACAATAGTAATCTAGTGTTTGATAAACCCAAAGACCCCAGTTTTGGGGATGAAAACTCACTATTTGACAAAAACTGCTGGGATAATTGGAAACTAGTATGGAAGAAATTAGGCATTGATCCACACCTAACACCATATACCAAGACAAGGTCAAAATAGATTCATGATCTAGGCATAAAGAATGATATTATAAACAAATTAGAACAATGTAGGATGGTTTACCTCTCAGACCTGTGGAGGGGGAAGGAATTTGTGACCAAAGAAGAGCTAGAGGTCATCATTAATCACAAAATAGATAAGTTTGACTATATCAAGTTAAAAAGTTTTTGTACAAACAAAATGAATGCAGACAAGATTAGAAGGGTAGCAGTAAACTGGGAAAATATTTTTACATCCAAAGGTTCTAATAAAGGCCTCATTTCTAAAATATATAGAGAATTGACTCAAATATATAAGAATTCAAGCCATTCTCCAATGGATAAATGGTCAAAAGATATGAACAGACAATTTTCAGATGAAGAAATTGAAACTATTTCCGGTCACATGAAAAGGTGCTCCAAGTCACAATTGATCAGAGAAATACAAATTAAGACAACTCTGAGATACCACTACACACCTGTCAGATTGGCTAAAATGACAGGAAATGATAATGATACCTGTTGGAGGGGATGTGGGAAAACTGGGACACTGATACATTGTTGGTGGAACTGTGAACAGATTCCACCATTCTGGAGAGCAATTTGGAGCTATGCTCAAAAAGTTATCAAACTGTGCATACCCTTTGACCCAGCAGTGTTTCTACTGGGCCTATATCCCAAAGAGATCTTAGAGGAGGGAAAGGGACCCATATGTGCAAGAGTGTTTGTGGCAGCCCTTTTTGTAGTGGCTAGAAACTGGAAACTGAAGGGATGCCCATCAATTGGAGAATGGCTGAATAAATTATGGTATATGAATGTTATGGAATATTATTGCTCTGTAAGAAACGAGCAGCAGGACGATTTCAGAGAGGCCTGGAGAGACTTGCATGAACTGATGCTGAGTGAAATCAGCAGAACCAGGAGAACATTATACACAGCAACAAGACTATACGATGATCAATTCTGATGGACATGGTTCTCTTCAACAATGGTGTGATTCAAACCAGTTCCTATTGTTCAGCGATGAAGATAGTCATATACATCCAGAGAGAGGCCTGAGGGAACTGAGTGTGAACCACAACACAGCATTTTAATGCTTTCTGTGAATATTTCCATGCATTCTGTTTTCCTTCTTAGGTTGTTTTTTCTTCTCTTTCTAGATCTGATGTTTCTTGTGCAGCAAGATAACTGTATAGATATGTATACATGTATTGTATTTGTCATATAATTTATACTATTTAGCATGTATTAGATTACCTGTCATCTAGGGGTGGGGGGTGGGGGGAAGGAGGGGAAAAGCTTGGGAAAAAAAAGTTTTTGCAAAGGTCAATGTAGAAAAATCACTCATATGTTTTGTAAATAAAAAGCTTTATTAAAAAATATTTTTGTGTCTCTTACCAAGCTATTAATTCTCTTTTAACAATTTTCTTGTATTGCTCTCTTTTCTTTTCTCAAGTTTTCCTCTAATATTCTTATTTGATTTTTAAAATAATTTTTGGCTCCTAAAAACTCTTATTGTAGCTTCTCTAGGAATTCTTGTTGGATTTATGTCCAGTTTGCATTTTTCTTTGAGGATAACATACACACACATTCCCAAAGAAAAATGAAGACCGGACACACACACACACACACACACACACACAAAACATGTCTCAAAGAAAAATGCAAACTGGATACAAGTCTAACAAGAATATATAATATATATAAGTGAGAGTTGGAAACAAAGAATCATTGTTCTCTAAATATCTGTCTTGGGTTTTCTTGTCACCATGGTAGCTTTTTATATTCAGAATCTTGTTTTTTTAGTTTTAGTTTTTGTTTCTTGCTCATTTTTTTTCAATCTGTTTCTTGACTTTAAATTTTCTGTTAGTGGTGCTTTCTTATTTTCTGTACTCTGGACCTTACCCAGTTAGAATCCCTTCTCCCTCATGACCATTTCTTTCTGCTCTGATACTGCCTATTGAATCCAGTCTTCAAATATATATATATATATAATTGTTAGCTGTATTGCATCACTTTTTACTAACATTTTGCTTTATTTTTTTTAATTAAACTTTGCTTCCTAGATTGTCATATGTAAAATTCATGTTTTTTTTATGTTTGTTTTGATATAAGGTTAAGTGAGAACTCTCTGGAGGTCAGAAGAGTGAAGATTATTTACTTTTTTTCTCATAAAACTAAACTTAATAAGATGTGTGATATAGCATGTGATTTTCAAATGACACCTTTAAGTTATATGGGCCTAAATACATAAATTCATCTTTTCACTCATTTATTCTTGTTTATTCATGCACATTGTTGGTATGTATAAATGCCAGCTTGTGGAAACAAATAATTGGACCCATTCATCAAATAATTATCTAGTTAATGTTAGCCTATACACAAGAATTATATGGCAAGTTATGTTCCCTAAACAAGTTCTTACTTGTGATTTCTTTAGTAGACAACATAAACTTTAAAAAAAATCTGTTTTCCCAGAAAATAGCCATATGAATATTTATAGTTCAATTATTACAAAATTTAAGTATAACCTTAAATATGAAGATTGTCTAATCTAAAAGAAATGTTTTAAGAAATTTTTTGAAGTGAATCTGTGCCTGTGTTCTTTTCCCTAAGACTGAGGTCAGTGATCATCATTTAAGAGATGAAGTGGATTGGAAAGACTGTTCATTTTGATAAGAAATCCAAAGCATAAAATGCAATTTAAAAAACAGGCAACTCTATGACATTGGCTGTACTAGGAAGGAGCAGACATTGAGCATTGTCTTGCTGTGCTACAGGAAATGTAGAAAAAACAAAACTAAAAAGTGTTATAAAAAACTTGAATAACAAAATCCTATAAATTTCAACTTCTGAATTGTAACAGAACACCAAAGAAACTAAATTTTGATCTGCATTTTTTATCTTATTTTTTAAAAACTACCCCTCTTATTTTACTATGGAGTTGTTAAATCTTTTTTTTTCTCTTTTGCCTTTGTATGGGAAAATATGTTTCTATGTGTAAAAGTAAATAGACTTAGATATTTCAGTAATATTCATTACATTGGGATTTTCTGTAGGTGGTCTTTCCTCACTGGTAAGAAAGAATGCTTCTGTGGCTTCTCATGGATTCCCAATGAAGGATTATTAGATGAGCTTGTGACTCATTCTTCCTCTTTTTGGAGAAGTTGAAGAGATGCTTAACTCATTGTGTTAATTTTACTTAAGAAAAAAGCTTTGGAATTCAAGAAGTGAAGAACAACACCTTCACACTTGGCTACATCCAAAATGCTCTCAGCAAAGAAGGTTCTTCAGGTGGATTAATTTTGGTTCCATTCCACTTTCTGCTTCTGGATTCTGAATCCTTTCCTGTATAGCTTTGTCTCCCTTTTCTCATTCCTTTTTTATTAAAGCTTTTTATTTGCATAACATATGTATGGGTAGTTCTTCAACATTGACCCTTACCCTTTTCTCATTCTTTATTTAACACCATATTCACTTGAAGATAAGGATTATAGCAGTCTATTTTGTCTCATGAAAAGTTTTACAGTATATCAGTCTTGGCACCAATAGCCACAATTCTTCCTTATGAATCTTCATGATAACCACAAATTAAGAGTGGAAGAATAGAATCCAAATACTCCAAGTAAATCCACTTGAAGAGTTCCTTCTTGCCCCTTCTCTTTAAAAGCCATTTAAATGATTTTATATATAATGAGAAACTTTTGTTATATTTTAATTTGCTATCCTTTGTAAGTGAAAATTATTCTACTGAAAACCCCTAGTTTATTTAATTGGAGGAGATTGCACAGTGAAGGTATTGTTTAAACTTATCTGTAAATGCGAGAATCCTATTTTTTCCCTTGACTTTTTGTCAATGTAGGATTTAGAACTGAAAGGATCCTTAGAAATCACACAGAAGGGGACAAGTCCAGAGTCAGTTCTTCTAAAATTTAGAATTTATCTTTGGTAGTCTGCTTCTAACATTGAGTAATAATAGAAATAAAAGAGTAATGGGTAGAGGTGCTCCTGTGTTCTTGATCTGTCAAGCTGAGAAAACTCCCAGTACAGATCTGTTCAGTCTTGCCTGGTTCATCACCAAGAGCAGAACCCCCAAGTGATGAAGGTTTGGTCACTATGAGTTGTGAGGTTGTGTATTCAGGTAAGGCAGTGCTTTGTGCCCCCATGGAGCAAGCCACAGCACTTTTAAGGATTGGGCAGGACATATGTATGTAAGGTGTTTGGTGAATTTTAAAGCATTTAAATATATAATTGTCATCTTAACTGTTATCATAGAATGTCCTAATTGGAAGTGACCTAGTATCATTTTTATCATTTTGATATGAGAAAAACTTTAATAATCAGAGTTATTCAAAGTGGAATAGGCGGTCCTAAAAATAAGGAGTTTGCTCTTTATTTCAAGTTTTTCAACAAAACCTGAATAAACATGTGGGATTTTGATATCTCTTCTTACTCTGATCTGATGTGATTTTAGGGTTAGGAAAATGGCATTTTTAAAGGAAGTGTTTTGTGAATCTTTATGTAAAGGGAAAAAAACCTTTTTGTTTGGCAATAATTAGTCTCTAATTTGTCAATTTTGTAAATTGAAATATATGTCATTTTTTCTTAAAGTGCCTACCTATATTTTCTTGATAAGTGAAATCAATAATTAGGTCTAATTTTTATAAGTATTTGACTGGAATAGAGTTGGAGGTCAGGTACAAGACAGGAAAAGGGCTCCTCCTTCACGAAGCAGTATTTTCCTCAGGCTGCAGTGATGTACTCTGCCAACCCAATAGGGTATTTTTGTTTGCCCCTGGCTGAATATTTGGTCTGTTGGTGTCAGGGCCAGAAGACCATGAGGTTTTGCTCCTGATCAGACAAAGCCCTCAACTGCTTATGCTGCTGGTGGAGAGACATAGCGAAAGCTGGCTGTGGACTTGGGGGGTCTGGGCACCCCTGTTCTTGTGGGGAGATTTGGAAGCTGAAGGGGGATCCTTAGGCCTCTGCACGGCTCCTCCGGGCTTGGGGGCAGTCTTTGGGCAGCTGAGGAGTGGGACCACCAGTTTTCTGATTGGCAGCAGACACTGTCAGAACAGACCTAGCCAGAGCCTGTGGAGCCCCACAGCTAGCACAGGGAGAGACTGTGCCCCTGCAGGACCTGGGCCGGCCTTAGGGGGCTGCCTTTGGCTGGTGGTTGGTTGGAGGGGCTTTTCTGAGCAGCTCGTGGGGGAGATACTCTCTGGTGACTGCACCCTGACATTTAGGAGGTGAGAGCCCGTTCCATGACCTGAAGACTCTTTGCAGATGCCCAGGGGAGTCAGGATGCAGTGCCCACCCCCCAAGGAGCCCCGAGGTGGGCCCCTGCAGAGACGGCGGCTCCAATGTGGGCCTTCTTATGGGGTTCTCGAGCTGTCTGTGCCAGGGGTCCACCTCCTCCAGGTCATCTCCTCGAACCCCACCTGGGCTGCGGGCGTTTCTGTTTTCTTGTCACTTGTGCTGTTTGACTAAATGTCCCTGTTTCTGTCTGAGTGCCACTGTTCCTCCAATCTTTTAGGGCCCCACAGCCTCATTCTGGCCTCCCTCGATCCAGAAACCCAGTTAATTGTCAGGTGCTTCTATGGCCACGTTTCATGTGTCTTCTCCCATAGCCCTTATTATTATTATTATTTATAATAATTATTATTATCTATATTTCTCAGAGCACAAGCTTCTGAAGGGGGGAATTTGTCTGGGCCTGGTCAATACTTAATAAACAATTATCACTGGATTGTGAAAAGACCTGCATTGGGGCAGGGGGAGAGGGGCTCCTGGGCCATGGTTTTGTGCTGCTGGTGATCCACAAAGCGCTTTGAACCTGGGATAGATTTTTGTGTAGCGTTCATGCAGAAGAGGGTGCTCTGGGTGTGACATTAATGCTGTGAAACCTTGTATTTAAAATATAGGTGGGAATACTGAAAATATAAAGCATACTTCTCTTTACTTTTGGCAGAAAAATTTGATGATATTTCAGTTTAAAAGTCTTGATTTTTTTAGAAAGTTCTAAGTTATATTGATGTCAGCAAAGCAGCTGCTATTTGAACTTACTTTGCAAAACACTGAATTATTCATTTCCATAAATAAAACTTCCTTAGTAATTATTTAGCATTCATTTATTTTCTATTATTTCAATGAATCTTACTGACATTCTCTTAAAATTAAAGTGCTTTTTCTGGGGTAAGAAAAAAATACAAGATAGCTTGCTAAATTAATCTTTAATTTTGAAGGCACCTGTATGCATACATTTTTATTAGTGGCTTTTGAAACCTATATATTTTTAAAAAATTCTTGTCGCATAAAAAATTTCATAAATCAGGGGGATCAACTGTTAAGTAAAAAAGTAAGAAAGTAGTTGTAGAACCTTTATAAATTCTCACTACCTTATTTTGCAAAGTAACAGCTTTTTTACAGCCTTGTGTTTTAATTATTGTTACTGCTGACCAAAATGTATGCAAAATTATTTTTGCAAATTTTTATAATTTAAAAATTATTAAAAAATATTTAGATATGTAAGAAAGTGCTTTTTAAGCCCTAAGTGCTATGTGATGTGAGCTGCTGTTGTCACCATTGGTATAGGATATGCAATGGCATTTATGGAAACTCAATTTAAAAGAGAACTACGTAACTTCAAGGCCTTTCTCTTTCATTCTTTCATTCAACAGATATTTATTAAATATCCCCTATGTTAAAGGTACAAGTTATAGCAAAATAAGCTAACTTCTGACCTTCAAGAGGATCTCTTCTTCCTTTGAACTCATTCCAGTCATTTCCTCAGCCATTCACAGGGAGTTCTTCTCTGTTGCCTTAAACATCATCTTTTCTAGTTCGTCTTCCCTCCCTCCTTGCCCAGAACTATTGCATAGTTTCCTAATTGGCATCACTGCTCAATTTTCTCCTCTCAGTAATTTTTCTCCCCACAGAACTATACAGTTAGTAGGTGGCTAATAAATAAACAAACAAGTAAATATATGTAAAATGGACATTTAATCTGATTAGAGATCTTTTGGGAATTAAATCCAAGATTTCACAAAAAAAGTCATAGGCAGCCCAAATTATTTCTGTTTGTTCTGGGAGCAAATCCTGGTTTCTTTATTACATCTAGATCTTCACGTACTTCTTTATTGTCTAAAAGCAATTATTCATAATTAAATTGTATTTTTATAACCTGGTTTTAACATTTTAAACTTGGAGAATCTTAACAGAAAGTCATTTCTTGAATTCCATTCTCCTAAATTAACTTTTTTTGCAAGGAATAATCACAGGAGTGGAAGAGACTACCAAGGTAACTAATTCCATACTTGATTAAGAGATCCCTCGCTACAATATACCTTAAAGTGGTCATCTTGCATTTCCCTAAAGACTTTAATTGGGAGAACTCCTCAAAATAGATCACTTGACCTTTGAGCTTTTTGCCCCCCAAAATACCTAAGGAGAACAGCTGAGAAAAGTTCTTCTTTTCTCAAATGTTTGAGACTTAGATAATATTCATTTCACCCAGGCCTTTGGGAAGCACTACTTGAAGAGTAGGAATTACCAGAAATCAAGAGTCTTAAATTATAAGACTACTTTTCCATTTCTTCTCCTTAGTGGCATTCAGGCCTTGAGTTATGTGTACATTTAACATGTTCAGTACCTTTTTTTTAATGTACATAATTTCTATATCAAAATATTAAATTTTTTTCTACTTTAAGAGTAATGTTTAAAATTTATTGACCCGTCATATAACATCTGAACCTTTTAGGTCCTATTTAAAAGCAACAAAACAAAACAATCATTTTCAATAAATGAAAGCATCCTACCATTCTCATCTTTTGGGTTTTGTAGAGTATCAGTTAAAAAAAAAGAAAGAAAGAAGAGAAAAGGAAAGGGAAAAAAAAAAAAAAAAGCAAGGATGGGGAAAGGAGAACGCTTGCTTCCCCTCTCCCCATCCCCAGAAAAGTCAATGTGCATTTCTCTCTTGTTTGGCCTTTTCAGGAAAGATGCTTCAGTGTTTTATAGTTTTTCTTGTAGGATTTATTAATTACATTTTCAGCTAATACTTCTAGGCATTGCCATTTAAAAAGTTTGCTGCTTCATAAAGAGAAAGTAAATTATTTTTGGTTTTCTTAGTTATTTTCAGGGAACAGAGTAGGGAAATGGAGCTGGGGAAATTATGAAAGAAGTAGTAAAAAAAAATCTGTTTTTTAAACATTTTTGCTGACTTCAAACATTTTCTTTCCAAAAATAAATGATCCCAAATAAAACCACATTCCTAACTACTTGAGCTGATAAATAGTGAGGTTTGTTTTAAGGAAGTAGAGTTTATTTTATGTCAATTTTCTATTTGCCCTATGTAAGATGTATTTAATTACTTCATTCCATCTCTCTGTTCAAATTAATCTGATTCTCCTATATATTGTTGTTCAAATTTGAATAATTCTTTAATCAGCTGTGTTATCCATGCTATGGTAGACTAGAATAGAAAAGCCACTCTTGGCATATTGAAGATGCAGTATTTTATTTGTTATTGTAATTTAAAAGTAAAATCAGAAATATTGATTTCTACTTGACTGGAGAGATGATTTAGTTTGAATATCAGCCTGATCTTAATCAGGTGAGAATTAATTGAGTTGGAGGTATTAGATATTCAGTGATGTTAACTGAACCATGATCAATCTAGAGAGAAGCTTTCTTTTGTACCATGTTAGAATTATCAAATAGCTCATGCACTACAATGTAAAACAATCTTTTCATGTTCATCCTCCTACCTTCTTGGCTCATTAAATGCACCACTAAATTTGTTCTGTGCACAGTAAGTAATCTTCAAAGTAACAAGCTAATAAACCACAATTAAATACAAAATTAAAAGCATAATAACTTTGTCATAAAACATTATTGATGTCAGAATTTTATAATTGTATGTTATCTAGTGTCCGTTTTAAAAATCAGATGATTTCAAACCAGTTCTTTTCAAGATAATATGAGACTTTCTCTTAACTAAGCTAATAAATTTTCCTGTATTCAAATAAAGCAAGAGTAAAATGAGCATTACAAAATTAATATTTTTATCCTTATTATCAGAAATAAACATAGCCTATAGTATTTTATTTGGTCTTTAAGATGTTATGGGCTTTTCATTTATTTTAGGAGTGTGATAGCAATATCATAAGTGTTGTGAAAATATAAATGGTGAGATAGCACCTCCATAGGACTCGTTCTTAAGTATCAAAATTGTAAAGTCTTTAAATAAACTGCAGCCAGACCTCGAAGGATCAGTTTGCCATAGGTGACCAGGCATACGGAATTTATTAAATGTCTAACTAAATTTGTCATAATGCTTTTTATTTTTCCCTCCACAAAAAGGAAGCAATTGAGCTTGTTTATTAGGATTTTATTTATTAGAATATTGTTAGGTTTCCTCTACCCAACACAGTTGGTGTCAATGTGTTAAATTACAAGAAAACCAGAAATTCTCTGCTATAATTTTGAGTGTCAAAATGGAATGACATTGTTTTTCAGTGGAATGACATTGTTTTTCACTTGGCTTGGCATTGACACTATGGGGATAGTAGCATTTACTTTATTATGACTTTTGCCTCCCCCAAAAAATTAATCCAAATTTGCATTTTGTAATCATGTTTAAAATTGGGTATTTTCCTAATTATACACACAAGAAAATATGAACAAAACATTTTAAAACCACATTTAGAACTTGGTGGCCCTGAGGAAGCTCCACACTCCTAATGTTCTTTACTCAAGGAGACTAATTTTAATGCAAAGTTTTTCAGACTGCCAGGTGTACTCCTGAAGCAGTTGGGGGTGGGAGAGTAGGAGGTGAGGGAGGGTGGAGGGTGAGAAGACTTAGGAGGTTGCAATTATTGGATATTTTCAAAAACAGTTGTTCTTTTCCAGTGAAAATAAAGTTCAAACCTAAGTCAACAAAAGCATGGTCAACATTGCAAATTAACTTCAACCAACAGTGTTCTTCAGCAATTATTTAATGTGATATGCACAAAGTCATTTTTGAATTTGTGCATGTCAGATCTTAAAATGGGTGTGATTTGCCTGTCACCATCAGAGCTTAGGCTTATGACACAGACAGGTTCTGTCATCATCTTACTTAACTTGCTGTGTTTGAATGTGAAGTACATAAAACTGAAATTAATACTTGCATTAAAGTTGAAAACACCAAATTATCTGTTGTTTTCTCAATGATTTCAATTCTGGTAAACACAATGCTAGTATCCTCCAAAAACACTTGTTATGAGTCAGAAGCTTACAAACTTTATGTAACAATGAATTTTTAAATTTCATATATAATGATAAAATCTAAGCAAAAAATTTTCTTAGCTCAGATTTTATACAGCATACAAATCTTAAATATAAATATACATAACATACACAGATAATTTTGATAGAATTCTTTAGAGTTCTCATATTTATTACAAAAACAGCAATAATAATGTAAGGAAATCAGAATTTTTCAAGGCAGCACTTTTCAAAATTTAGTGTCATTGATGATATTGATGCTCAGATTCTTTTTCAAATTCATCAACATCTGTTTTTTCAATCAATAACAGCTATAGCAGAAAGTATTTCACCCAAATCAAATGTTGCTAACACGAATAAAAAGTTGTATTGCTAAGTTTGATAAACCAGAGCGGTTGCTATTCACTTGCAGCCCAAAGGAGACTTTTCATTTTCACACAGTTGTTGGTGTGTCTTGCCTGCCCCTGGTCAAAGCATCTGTTAACCCTTCTTGTTCAGGTGGAGTTAGACCAGCTGCCTCCTGATTGTCCCTGCTATTCTTTCATTCATATGTAAATATATCTAGGGCCTTTAAAATAAAAAGTGAATTGTCTCTGTAGCCCAGTCCATATTAAGAAGCAGGTATTTTTCTTGTTAGGCAGACCTTTTATTTTATTTATTTATTTATTTTTTTGTAAACACACATTGAGGAGGTTATCAAAAAGGTAGTTCTTGTTAGCTCTTTCACATTTTTGGATTAAAATTTGAAAAGTTTTATTTTGCTCAGATTTTCAAAAACATCCATCAAATCTGCATAAAGAATAAATCATATTCAGATGAAGTGAATTTACTTCTTCTGCACTGTCATCACTAAGGAAAATGACAATTTCTTCTTTTAATTATGACCATCTTTCAAAGCTCTTTGGCACGAAAGAGCCGGCATGTTTTTCAGTACTACAGAATTCCCTATGCCCTGTGTCCCCTTGATGCAGCATATTATAAAGCTTAGAAAACTGTCAATGTAGTTTCTTATATATCATAATACAAGTGATTATCTATAAAAGCAAGTCCATTTTCCACTAGGGGCCACATTTAAAACAAACTTTTTCTTGATAATCCATTTTCATTTTTATATTGCCTTCATTTCCAAATCTCTCCCATACTGAGTGAACTCTTTGTCATCAGTATTAGCCACATCCTGGGTTAACTGTTGGGGTTAAAAAAAAGGGCCCCCAAATCTTCTTATTAGAGAGACTATGGGTTAAAAAGTAGACACTTGCAAGATTATGCTGAATGGAGGAAGTGAGGGGGAAGGCAACAGCAGGTAGGAAGATGGGAAAGGCTTTTTGTAGGTGGTGAGCTTTCTCTGAAAAGCCAGAGATTCATCTCAGAGGCAAATCAGCATTTACTGTTCATGGAAGACTCTTCTTGACAGAAATCAATTCTGATTGGCTATCAGTTAATGAGAGAGGGGATATTATAATAAGAGGTGGGCTTATTCTAATGAAAGGCTGAGGACTTGACTTTGATTCAGTCACTCATGGACAAAGAAAAACTATTCTCTGGATGACCAGCCTCAGGCAATCTATTCAGAAGGATCTGTCTTTCACCCTGTCAGTAATGGGTAGGCTAAGAATTTTGGGAAGGTCAGAAATGTCCTTGAGAGACTGGGTTTTGAGTGAGGAAACAGGAGAGGAGAAACCTTAATGCTCCTCCTCCTCTTCCTCCTTCCTGGCCCTCGATACCCAACATCCTCCCCTAGACATCTTGGTGTCCTTCAAGGTTCAGCTCAAACCCTCACCTTCTGTAGAAAGCCTTTCCCATCTCTTACCTGCTGCTGCCTTCCCCTCTTAGATTTCCCCCATCTATTCAGATTAATCTTGTATGTGTCTGGTTTTTTTGTGTGTATTCTGTTTTTGTTCTATTTTATCATCTCTTGAAGTATCTCCAAGCTCGTGCTCATTGCTTCTATGATCTGAAGGAATCCTCTTCTTCATTGTCCCCTTCTCCTTTTGCCCTTTATCTTTCCCAGTATTGGGGTTTTCCCAGTGATTCTGACCATTCTGTGGCCTTCAACTTTCCTTATAATCCAGCTGTCACAGCCATCCATTGCCCTGGAAAAACCATAGGTTTGACGATATAAATCCTAGTGGGCCAAGTGGTCTTTTGCTTCTTAGGAGGCTGTTCAGATTTTCCACAGCTTTTCTTCCAAGGCTCAAGTTTTTGACTTTCATGGCTGCAAGCATAATCTGTGGTGATCTTTGAGTCCAAGAATTTAAGATCCGACATGGCTTCCATTTCTTAGCCCTCTGTTGGTCAGGAAGTGATGGGATCGGTTGCCAAGATCTTGGATTCTTTGATGTTAAGCTCCAGACTAGCTACTGCTCTTTGCTCTTCCATCCACCTGCACTTTCTGACCCCACATTGGTGTTATCTGCATATCTGAGCCTGAGGATCTTTCTCCCGGCAACCTTAATTCAGCTTTTGATTGGTCCAGTCTGGCCCTCTTCATATCAGTTATACTTAAGGTGCCAGTGCACGGCCTTCCTTCAGACTAAACCAAACGCTTGTTCCACCTTCAGTTCTAACTCTTGCTTCCTGATCCACATGCAGGTTCCTCAGGAGACAAGGGGATCTGCTAGTCCCACCTCTGAGGACATGGCACATTGTGCTGTGGTCCACACAGCCAGAAGCTTCAGGCTAGTCTGCAAAGCAGAAGGTGTTCTGGACCTTGCTTGCTTTCGTGATGATCCAGTGAATGTGGGCAATTGTTCCTCTGCCTCTGAAAACCCTCCTGCTCTTCTTTGTTCATCTATCGCTGACACTTAGTTGCATTGTTTTAGGCTTAACCTTTCTGATGTGTCAGAGCAGCGCAATTGTTTGGTAATTTGAACAATCGCTCTTATTTCCTTTCCTTAGGATGGGGATGTAAAAAAGATCTTTTCCAATTCATTGACCACTGTTAAATAATATTGTAATGTCATTGTCTCTTCGGATTTTAAATAGTTCATCAGGGATTCCATGGCCTTTGCCAGTCTTATTGTTAGCAACTCTTGCTAAGGCCCACTCAGCTTCATTCTTCAACGTGGCTGAAACTAGATCAGTTCGTTACCACTCTCTCAGGATTTTCAGTGATGTTAAGGTCCTTCTTTCCTAGTTCTGTGTATTTTTGCCACCTTTTCATCTCTTATACTTTTGTTAAGTCCCTGCCATTTGTGAGATCTCTGATTTTCTTAAAGAGATATTTTGTCTTTCCCATCATTATTATTTTTGCCTTGCTCATTTAAGAAAACCTTCTTCTCCATGCTATTTTCTGGAATTCTGCATTCAGTTAAAACTTTTCTTTTCTCTTTCCCCTTTCTCTTTGCTTAGCTATTTATAAAACCTCATCAGTTACCCATTCTGCTTTTTTGCTCTTCCTTTTCTGTTTTTTGTTGCTGCCTCCTGTACAACATTGTGAAATTCTGTTTGTAGTTCTTCAGGCACTCTTATCTTATCTACTAGTTCTAATATCTCTTCATCATCTCCACTTCATAAGGAATATTATTTAAGTTGTACTTATGTGGCCTGATGATTTTTCTCACTATCTTCAATTTAAGCCTGAATCTCACTCTCAGCAGCTCATGATCTGAGCCACAGACAAGAGATCTTATTTTATCTGATTGTGTAGAGCTTTTCTACCTTTGTCTCCAAAGTATATAATCATTATGATTTTTTTTAAATTTTCAGTAATATTTTATTTTTCCAAACACATGTAAAGATAGTTTTCAACATTTAACTTGACTTTGTGTCCCAAATTTTTCTTTTCTCCTCCCTTTTCCCTCTTCCCCAAGATATCAAGTAATCTGTCAAGTTAAATATGTGCAATTCTTTTAAACATACTTCCATATTTGTCATGTTGTGCAAGAAAAAAAAGACTGAAAGGAAAAAACCATGAGAAAGAAAAAACAAAGGTGAATATACTATGTGTCAATCCACATTTCATCTCCATACTTCTCTCTCTGAATGTAAATGGCATTTTCCATCCCAAGTCTATTGGAATTGCCTTGAATCACTGCATTGTTTAGAAGAGCCAAATCCATCACAATTGATTCTCATATAACGTTGTTACTGTGTACAGTGTTCTTATAGAACAAAAATATTCCATAACATTCATATATCATAAGTTATTCAGCCATTCTCTAACTGATGGGCACCCACTGAGTTTCAAATTTTTGCATATGTGGGTCCAGTAGAAATACTGCTGGGTCAAAGGGTATGTATGCACAGTTTGATAGTCCTTTGGGTATAGTTCCAAATTCCTCTCCAGAATGGTTGGATCATTTCACAACTCCATCAACAATGCATTGGTGTCCCAGTTTTCCCACATCCCCTCCAACATTTATCATCCTTTCCTATCAGTCTGATTTCTATATTGACCATTTGGTGATGTTTCTATGTGTTATTGAAAAAGTGCCCAGTGAATTATTGTGACAAAACTCTATTATTCTCTGCCCTGCTTCATTTTGTACTCCAAGGCCAAACTTGCCTGTTATTCCAGTTATCTTTTGAATGTGACTTTTTTTGTCTTATTTCTAGAAAATGTTTCTTTTTAGAGTTAATCAGCTCTAAAAAGACTTCTGGAGCCTCTGGACCATTGACTTGTATTATGATGATGTTGAACAGTTCATCTTGGTTTTAAACAGATCCTTCTGCCTTTTTTGAGATTCTACCCCAGTCCTGCTTTTTCCACCCTCTTATTGACCATGAAGGCTACTCCATTTCTTCTGAGAGATTCTTGCCCACAGTGGTATATAGTGATCACCAGAATTAAATTTCCCCATTCTCATCCACTTAAGTTCACTGACACCTAGGATGTTGATATTAAACTTTCCAGCCTCTGTTTGACCACATCCAGTTTATCTTGGTTCCTAGATCTGACATTTCAGGTCCCCGTGCAGTATTGATCTTTGCAGCCTCAGACTTTCCTTTGAGTCTCAGACACATCTGCAGCTGAGCTTCCTTTTGGCTTTGGCCCAGAAGCTTCATCAGTATTAGAGCTCTTCCCCACTGGCATGTTGGACACCTTCCAGCTCTAGGGGTTCATCTTCCACTGTCATTGCTTTTATCATTTAATACTGTCTGTGGAGTTTTCTTAGCAAAGATCCTGGAGTGCTTTCTCATTTCCTTCTCACTTAGATAACCTTTTGTCTGACCTCTCCACTGTGACCTGCCCATCTTGGGTAACCTTGCCTGGCATAGTTTATATGTACACCCCTTCCCCATGAAAAGGTACTGATCTAAGAGGGGAGTAGTGTGAGGGCTGTCCGTTATGTTAACCAGTTCTATTAATATTAGAGGTTATTTAATATTAAATTCTAATTTAGGTATCATTGTAATAAATTGATGATTCAATGTAGTGTGTGTGAAAGGGATGTAGGGTAAAATAAGTGTTAGAAAGTCATTTGGAACCAGAAACAATCAACAAGGCATTTATTAAATATTTACTATATATATGTATATACATGTATGTATGTATATGATTCTGATGATTAAGTTTTTTAAAAATGAGTTATTTTTATTAAGGCTCAAATACCAGGATCAGGAGTTTAAAATTTATTGTGTAGGCAGTGGGGAACTGCTGAAGGCTTTTGAGTGGAGAAAGGCATGTGATTAGAGTTGTTCTTAGAGAGATTACCCAGGAAGCCTTTGAAGGATGGATTGAGGAAGAAATAGAGCAAATTGTTATCCTTATCCCCTGACAGTAGGCATTACAAGGGAATTAAGCTGCACCATGTAAATAACTAGTACTAATAGTTCATAGTCATGCTAATTTCCATTGGAGTTTCAGTAACTGAAAGTTGTAATTAAAGTCACAATAGAAAATAGCATATTAATAAGGAAAATTTCACAAATGAATTGGATTTTTTTTTTCCCTTGAAAGTTCATGTTCTGCATCCTGGATCAGCAATATATTCCTAACTCCAAAAATACTTACTTAAAATGGGTCTTGCTCCCAAAGAAATGTTAAAAGATAGATTCAGAAAAACAATGGTATTTAGAGTGTTCCTCGAAGCCTGCCTTCTTTGTCAGAACTTGCCCTGTTCTATCATCTTTATTAGGATTAGCACATTAGAGATAACTAGCTGGAAGCTGTGTGGTCACATGGTAATGATGCCTCTTATTTATGTGACCATCTATGTACCACATTGAACCTTGAGAAGTCAGAAATCTGTGGCTCCCGGCTTTGTTTCACTAGGACATCATGCCTTTAACCAATCAAAACTAATAAAGCGAACAAGTGAGAGTGACCTCCTGTGGGCGTCAGCTGGCTTTTATTTCACAGCTTCCAGAAGGGAAGATTATTACAAAAAGCAACCCAGAACCCAAGCATTTGTCTACTGGGACTTGAATTCAGAGTGTTGGCTATGCATAACTTCAATTAAAAACCACTTTTAAATAAGAATACAGAATTTAAATTATTTGTAAAAAATGAGTAGTTTAAAAATCAACCCTTTCCTTTCCCCTCCCCAAATGCTACTAATACAGCTGTATTCTTATTTTTAAACATCATTTAACCTGTTACAATTCAGGAATTGATCACTTTTTGTATCAGAAAAGAACAAGTTATTTTATTAAAACTTGTTTTTAAGAATGTTCAAGATATTTAGCCCCAAAGGTTATTCCAAGCAGAATCCATTGCATATGTTAAGTTCAGAAAAAAATTGTTATTCATCTTATTAAAAATTAATCATCAAGACTACCATAAGTTGTTAATCTTGATTAGAAATGAAGCCTTGTGGCTACTAGGGCCAGGTGTGCAGATTTTAAAGCTTGGAGTTGGCTTGCTAAGATAACAAATACAAAAGGGTGAGCACAGTCAGTATGAAACAGCATCTAAGATTTCATTTGTTACCAGTTCATTTAAAAACTGTTCTTGACTGCCTCATTCCTAAATGGACAGAGTGATTGTGTTGAAGTATAGTAAAAGATATGGATGACTAAATGCTGGGGAACCGGACACAAGGAGACTTGTCCAAAGGACCTCCGTGCAGAGAGGATGGCTTGGGGAAAAAAAGATCTAAGGAGCTGCTTTCATTTCCTGCAAAAAAAGCATTGCTATTCAAGCCAGTTAATTTCTTTTTTTTTAATTCTAAAATAAAGATCGCATTTATTATCAAAAATTACATAATGCCTACTGTGTTCCAGGCACTTGGCTAATTAAGTGCTTTACAGATAATATCTCATAGGAGGGGGCTTCTCTTACGCCATTTCTCTGATGAGAAAACTGAGGCAGGCCACATAGCTGCTCATGGGTCTCCCTGACTGCAGACCTAGGTGCTACCCACTGCGCCATTAAAAACAGCCCAGAGTCACCTCTGGAAAGTGAAGGGTACATCTGGGAGGGAGAAAGACCTGAGTTCAAATCAGCCTCAGACACGTCCTAGCTGTGTGATCCTGAGCAAGTCACTTCATCCTGTTGGCCTTAAACCCTCCTGGATCTTTGCCAAGAAAGTCCCATGATCAGTGTTTATTGGTGTGCTAAAGAGTCAGAAACAATGGAAGAACGATGGTTTTGTTCCTCCTTTTGCCCAACTTAGTTCAAATAAACCAGTTCCCTAGATTTCATCTCCAGTGTTTTCCCTGCAAAGGTAGGGTTAGAAGCAGGACCAGGTTTTTTATCAGCGGAGGTCTGGTGATGGATAGCACTGGCTCTCAGGCTTCACGGGGGCCGTTCTGAGTGTGTGAAGACCAGCCAGTGCTTAGTATCTCCTGTCTTTTAGGTTCACTCAGTAGCGACTGACCTCCAGACCGGCCGTTGCGGGCCCGGCTGTCCCAAGCTGCCATGTTTGTTTGGGGTTTGCTTTTGCTTGGTTTGGTGCTGACCTGTGATTTCCTCAGTCAAGGCAGGGTCAGACTGCTCTCTCCGCGGGCTCTGAGACACTTCTCTGTAGTTGTAATTATCATTTCAGTGATTTGCCTGTAGAATAATATGCTCTGGCTTTTTAACATGGTAACATTATTTGGCCCTGTGAGTAATGAAAGGCAGAAGAATTTTAAATTGGATTTGTTGCCGAATATTATTTGAGAAATTAGTTGGCAGTATTAGCAACATCACTCTAGATATATAAAAGTGTGCTAATTTGCTATGTGGTACGAAGGAAAGATCCTAATTAAAACCTTGTTGCTAAACAAGTGACAAAGACCTTACAAACAGCTTGAGGCTTCAGGCCAGTCACAGTTATTCCTGAAGAGCAGATTTGGTCAAGTGAGAAAATATAGAGAATCTGCCTTTATCAGATTTGTCCAGGACACAAAATGATGTTGCCGTGCAGAGCCGCTGGTCTTGGGTTTTCTATTCATAAGTGGTACGGGAAAAGACAATGTAGAAATAAGGCAGCAGGAATACAGTCTCTTGTAAACTTCTGAGTTTAACAAGAACTAAATTTGGAGAAAAAATTGGTTCTCAGTATCGAGCAGGGCATTTCCTGTTTTGCCGGCCTGGGTATTGATGCCCTACATGAGGTAAAAAGCTAATTCCTGTCCCTACTTATCCACTGTAAAAGCAGATGATCTTGTGTTACTTCTGCTAGATCAAGGTAGAGCAGGAAACCTGTGGTCAGCACAGATAGAGCGGGGCCATCCCGCTCCCTCTCCTTTCTGGCCCCGTCGCCATCCCAGCTCCTTCCTGTGGCTCCTCACTGTGGGTTGGATTCCTTCCATCATGGTGTCCCTAAGGCTTCAGGAGAGAGCGCTCCCTCCTCCAGCCCCTGGTGCCCTGTGGGGCTGTCCTTAATGTCACCACGTCTTCTTCGGGAACAGGCTGTCCAAGCACGTGTGTCCACACAGAGCACCTGACCACACACAGACATGTTCAGAGACCCAGGTCCTTTCTTGAGCCAACCTGCCCAGTGTTCAGACTCCTGTTGAAAGCAGCTCCAGGGTCCAAACACACACAGGGCAAGGGCTCCCGTGGGCAAGAGCAGGGCCCTCTCCATCCTCTCCGAGGAACTTTAGGGCCTCTTGTGTGATGGAGAAGGTCATGGTCTGTGAGGGGAGCCGAATGGCAGCAGCTCAAAAGAAGTGCCAGGTATGGATTTAGAGACGTGTCCATCCCAAACGTTTGCCTGGGCTGTTTGAACCTGAGCTCTGGCAGAGCCTTCTGAGCTGCCTGGGCAGCCACAGTCGGATGTACTGCACCTTGACTGCCGCGAGGTCGTTTTGATGCTCTTAGAGAATGAAGGAACGAAGAACCAAATTAAATCTATTCAGTTACTAAGTCCTTTTAGAGAAGGAACTGTTACTAGTCCAGCCCCATAAATACGCTGTCTTGGACACACTGAAATTGCTGAATACGATGTTATAAAAGTGAAGTTCCCATTTTCTTTGCTTCTTGCAGTAATACTTTCTCCGTTTTTCATTTCAGACTTTACGAAATGCTGCAAAGACTCTGGCTTTCTTATGGTGGTAAAATGTCAGAAAGAAAATTCTGCTTTAAAAGAATGCCTGACCTCCCAGTAAGTAGCCGAGCCAGGGCCTGGTCTTTGTTTCCTTGCGTATGTCACACTCGCAGATCCAGAGAAGGAATCAGGAGACCTTTGTGCTTGGGGACAAACATTTCTCAAACAAACGGACCAGTCAGCAAGCATTTATTAAGTGCCTGCTGTGTGCCAAGCATGGTGCAAGTGCTAACGTGAGGAAGACAGAAATGGAACCGTTCCTGCCTTTAAGGGCGTGGAATGTGTCCACAGTCAGTCGATTCAAAGGAGACAGGAAGTGATCAGGAAATCCCCCACCTAGGAAAGGACCCTCAAACTGAGTCTTGAAGGAAATCCAGGATTCCGAGGTAGAGAGAGATAGGAGGAAGTGCAGTCAGGAATGGGCCACGGACTCCGCAAAGACATGGAGCTGAGTGAGAGTGTCATGGAGAGTGGTGAGTCAGCTTGTTTTTCTGTAATTTATTGAAGATTGGGAAGGGCCAAACAAAACACAGGGAGGGCATTTTCTCCTCGAGACAATAGGGAGCCACTGGGGCTTCTTGAGGAGTTCGTGACTTGGTCAGCAAATGGCAGTTATGTGCAGGATGGTTTGGATGGGGAAGAGCTTTGAGGGCAATCAGTGAGGAGGCCAGTGGAAAAGGAAAAGGTGATGAGCGCCTGAAAACTGGGTGGTCGCTGTGTGGAGTGGATGGGGAGGAGGAACTCGATGGCTGAATTGTTGTAGATGGAAGTAGAATTAGTAAGACCGGGCAGCTGATGGGATGTGAGGGCCGGACAGGTAGTAGGATCAAGAATGACTTACCTGGGTGATGAGGGAGACGGGGGAGAAATAAAGTGGCTTTTGTTTAGGATATGTTAAGTTGGAGATGATGCGAATGTCGGTGACTCTAGATCTGAATATACAGGATTTGAACCCTTGGAGGCGGGAAAATGAGTGAGAGCGAGCCTAGAGAAAAAGGACAAAGCTTCGGGCACAGCATGGCACACGGGTGATTGGCACCTGAGCGGTGCTTTAGAGAGATGGGGGGCTGCAAGCTCCCAGGGAGAAGGTGCATTGCCATGAGGGCAGGGTGGACCTGAACAGTGCCCAAAGGACAGTGCTCACATCGCCACTAGTGGGCAGAGGGTGGTCCTGGCAGCTGCCCTCCCCACACCGCCTCTGTCCTCCAGGCCGTGCTGGTGCGGAGGCTGGGCTAGGCCTGAAAGGAGCTGGAGCAGAAAGATTAAATAAGAGTTCGGTGCAGCTGCCCAGGTGAGAGGCTGAGAGAAAGTGGAGAGGAGAGATGGTGAGGGCAGTGGATAGGATGGGGAAGTTGGGGTGACCCGGGGGGACGTGGTGCCTTTGAACAGAAATGAGGGATGTTGGAGGAGGTGACCAAAGCGGTGACGGGGGCTTACTGGGCCTGTGAACCTCGAGGTGCTGAGCTGGCCACTGGGACCGAGTCATGAAGCTAGAGGTCGGGAGAGAGGCCGGGGGGGGGGTGTGATCTGCCAAGGGAAGGGGTGCAGAGCGGATGGGGGATCATCGGACGGTTCTCAGGCTTAGTGGGCTGGGGCCGGAAAAGGCGAGCAAGAACCCGCGAGGCGAGAGAGGAGAGCCAAAGGACCTGGGAGAGGGGAGGTGTGGAGGGCGAGGGCTGGGGTGTTTGACTTAGCAGTTAGGGATGGTTAGGAGACCAGAAGGTGGTCTGGCAGAAATCAGTGAACCCCACGCCCCCCAAGGCTTAGACGTGAAAAAGTCACATCAGGAAGAAACGGATTTCCTTTCAGATCCGCAGGTAGGGAAGAAAGTGACCAAGCAGGGAATAGAGAGGAGCCCAGAAGGTAAAATGGACAACTTGGATCACATGCAACTTAGAAGATTTTGCCCAACAGACTAATAATGGGGGGAAAGTTTTACAGGACATTTCTCTGAGAAAGAGGCATTTGTAAGGGACAGATCCAAGTTTTATAAGAATAAGTGCCACTGCCCAATGGATAAATGGCCAACACATGTGAAAAGAAATGAAATATCAAAGCTATTCTGAGATTCTCTCTAACACCCAAAGGACTGGCCAAGAGGATATAAAAAAGAAGAGGAGGAAGAGGAGGAAGGAGAAAGAGAAGGAAAAGAAATCAGGGTGCTGGCATATATACACTTTTGGTAGCGCTGGGTATTCATGTAGCTGTTCTGGAAAGCAGTTTGGAAGAGTCACCAACTCTGCAGACTCTGGCTTAGTAATAGAACTATTCCAGTGCTTTTATACAACCCAAAGAGATCAGAGAAATAGGAAAAGGAGCCACGGGCACCAAAATGTTTTTGGAAGACCTTTTCACAGTAGGCAAGAACAGAAACTAAGGGACTCTTTTGAGGTATTGTGGTATATAGATATAATATATTTTTCCACTCTTAAAAATGACAAATGGAGAAGGAAGGTTTCAGCGAAACCCGAGAAGACTTGTATGAACAAATGTAGAGGAGAGGGAACAGAAACAGGAAAACACTATAAAATAACACTAGCATGGAGTAGGTGGGAAGGCAAAGGGAAATGAGATAGCAAAAAAGGAAAGAAAAAAGAGGGTCATTATCTTTTTTGAACTCAGTATATGATTAAAGACAAAAAAATGCAATTTAAGGTAGTTTTTTTCCCCTTGTTCTTCTAAAAATAGTCCTTTTGAGATAAATTAGGTGCTTTGCTATTATTACTACTGCTGCTGCTACTGCTGCTGTTTAACTCTTTCTACTGTTCCTACTACTAATGATTATATTGAAAATTTACTGTGTTCTATTTTCAAGGTTTTCATATTAATTTCTTTTCCTTTTTATAGCTATCAAAACCCAGATTTTTATGAAGAATGCAAAATAGAATATTTGAAGGAAAGAGAAGAATTCAGAAGAACTGGAATTCCTTCTAAGAACAGGTTGCAGAAGCTTCCTACCAGCATTTAACAAAATAGTTAATTATGAATAATTTTTACTCTAATTCTAATGGCAAAAGCATAAGGCAAGAAGCAGTATCTTTGCTTTGCCCCTTAATATGATGGAAATATTTTTGTTGTTTGAAATAAATATCTTTCATTGTACTTCTGTAATAAAGTTTTAATTTATTGGTTAGCTTATGAGTGAATAGAAGAAATGTGTTTATGAATAAGATGGTTGTATTTCCCTCCTGCCTGTGGATGTGTAAGTTCTGCTGATTCTTACCATCACTTGTCTGGGGTTTCACCCTGCTCCCCCTCCATTGTATAACATGTCTCAAGCACTTTTTATTGTTGAATCATTTCATAGATGAATGGATGTGTTTGTTTCACTCCACAATTTGATAATAAAATTTGAGGGGTTCTTCCCTTTGTATACATTTCACCCCAGTGCTTGATAGTTTGGTAAACTCCCAAAAATATTTAGGGGAGTGTCAAGAATAAAACTCCAGCCTCAGTCACGTTTTCTTAATTGTTAGCTCAGAGGGAGGTACAGATGTTATGAACTTTAACCACCGTGTCTAATGGGGGGGTAGGAGAGTAGGGACTTGTTCTCACACATTGGTCTCAGGTTCTGTCCAAGGTGTGTTTGACTCAAGTGTCCTTTTGTTTTCATCAGATATGCATCCATTTGGTTGGCAGCTACTCCTTGGTTAGAGTGCCAAGTGAAAGTCATTTGCCATAACAAGAAAATAATGATCAAAAAGGAAGAAGAGAATGTTAGTTGAATACAATGTGAATTCATAGTCTTTAAATATTCTAAATTTTGAATTTGTAATAGAAATCTTTTTGGAGAAAGTATGATATAATGTAAGTTTAAATAGAGAGGCTATACCTTAACCTTTTACTCTATAATACTTCAGAGTAGACACTCAAATCCTTGAGTCAATTTGGAAAGGTTTTCTTGTTTTAAAATGTCTTTCTGTGTTCATGTTTTACTATTATGTTCCTGTAACTAATTAATTACCTCTTAGAAAACTTACATACTGTTTGCCTCTTTTATTTACTTTTTAAAAGCATAGATAGCTTTATGGTAGTTTCAAAAAAGGAAACAACACATTTATGAACTAAAATGATTATTAACATTTTTAAGATATTCAGTGCAACAACAATGATAAGTTTGGAAATATGTATACATATATT
>JAJPUD010003431.1:119485-151249 GCA_023553655.1 Myrmecobius fasciatus
TAGAGATGAGACCTTTATCAGAACCCTTAAATGTAAAGATGATTTCCGTCTTCATTCACTTTAAACCTAAAAATTAAATTCTCAAACTGACAAACTTTTCTCAGTCTGCTAATTTGGTTCAATCTAATGAAATTGAGGAAGGAGAAAAAAATCAGAGCATTAAATGTGGGGGGTAGGTGATGTACACATATGGCTGAAATTTCTCTGAATCAAGGAATCTTGCACATAGAAGATGGCAGAAAAGGCAAATCTAAAATGGAAAAATGGATTGATGGGTGAAAGGGACAAATGGTGTGCCGGTCAGATCATCTTTTCCTGTCCTTGTGGCCTAGAGTTGTGTTTACTCCCACTTCCTCACCACTTGGCTCATGGCACCCTCTGGTCCCAGGGACCTCCATTAGAGCCTCCCTGCCGCCCCTTCCTGGCCCACCTCATCCTTCCCAAGCCCCCAGTTCTGACAAGGTCATACTTTCACGATCACCAACCTCCTCTGTTTCCTTCCCTTCCTTCCTAGACTCGTTCCCTGCCCTCTTCATGGCCTGTTTTTGGAGGATTTCTGGAGTTAGAACTCTTCATAGACAGGAAAACTGAAGTCTGCCGAGGTTATTGATGATCCGAGGGAAGGTCCTTAGGATGTGGGAACAATAAGACCCTCAATCTTTCTCCTCAGTTCTGGCTAACTGGGCTCCCCTTCTCTTAGTGATGCACTTGCTTCTCAGACTCGTCCTCACAGTGGGTGCTTCTCATCAGCTAGTCAACAAGCTTTTGTTAATCACTTGCTCTTTGCCGAGCCAAGCTGAGCATTCTGGAGAACAAAGGAAGGCAAAAACCTCCAGACCTCTGAGAGTTGGGAAGGAAGGCCTGAACGATTTTCCCTCTACTCCAGACAACTAACATGGCACCCAACCTTGGTGAGGTCGTCCTTGGTACTTCGTCTGCCTTTAAAACCAGGCTCTAATTCAGAGTCAGGCGTCCTTCAGTTCCTTTGACTAAAAGTGTCTGTCTGTCTGTCTCCCTTTTCAGGTACAAGGCTACATTTGGAATCTGAAGACCCAAGTTCAAATCCAGACTTGGGCATTTACTGTTGTTAGGGTCACTTACTCACCATCCACTTTGGTTTTCCTGACCATAAAATGGAAATAATAATGGCACCTGTATCCTGGGGCTGCTGTGTCACATGACACTATCATGAAAGCTTTAGTGAGATCAATGACGATTCTTCTGTTGTCACTGATCTCATCCAGCATTTGTGTCGGCAATCATGCATCTTAATATCTCCTCGGTATTCTGTGTCTACCTACAACATGCTAAGCTAGTCTCTCAGCCTGCCAGTGAGCCCGCCTTTCTCTGCCCTTGTATTGCTAATCCTGTTTTATAAAGTAGTTACCCAATGCCCCCACTTGCGTGCCTTAATCTCTTCTCAGCCCTTGTCATTTCCCCCATTCTGTTGAAACTACAAACTCAAACCCAGTCCTTTTCTCAGTCTTCCTCCTTGGTTCCTTAGATAGCATCTGATAATTTTGACCACCGTTCTTCCAGATTCTTCCTCCTCTCCTGGCAACCAGAAACATCGCCCATATTTACATGATAATTTGAAGTTTACCAGTAATTCTGAAGTATTTGTTGAATTGTACCTTCACAATCAATTGTGAGGTAAGCACGACAAGAACTCCCATTCCATCCCCTTACAACAGGGAGAGCGCGGTCCAGGGGCCCGGAAGACACAGTGCTGCGATAACTGAATTCTAGTCCTTTGGACAATCTTGGATAAAGGAGGCCAAAGAAGGAGAGGGAATTGCGAAGCAGTTAAAAATAAAATTAGACACAGGTGGGGACAGGAGGTAGGATTGAGGGACGATAATTCTTGGAAAAAAAAATCATGGAACCAAATATAATTTATTTTTAATTTTTATTTCACTTTCTCTTTTTTTCTTTATTAAAGTTTTTTTTACTTTTCAAAACATATACATGAATAATTCTTCAACATTAACCCTTGCAGAAACTTGTGTTCCAATTTTCCCTCCCTTTCCCTACCCCCTCTCTCAGATGGCAAGTAGTGGAGGAAAGAATCTTAAGGAAAAGAATCTCATTATCTTGAGTAGACAATTAAAGGGCTGGGTGGGGACGGGGAGAGAGAAAGTACCTAGAAACTAGGGGTACTCGCTGGCTGAGCAGTAGCCCAAACTGTACTGTATGAAGGTAATGGAAAGCCATTGCTTCAGGAAGTAAAAACTGATGTGATTTCAGAGACTTGGGAAATGGGGACTGAGGTGGAAGTGGGAGAACCAGCTTAACTAACACTGCAAGACTGCATGTAATGGAAGCCAATGCTGAAACTTTTCCCCCAGTGGGGGCCATCCACATTTCCTGTAATGGAAGCGTGTTGTCCGCGTCCTGAGAACACCGGACTTGAGTGGCGGGAGACTTGGCGCCGTGGGAATCTGTTATGTTTGATTACATTTAAATGTGCAGCTTTTGTGGAGGAAGGAGGTGAAGTGATGATGATGTTGGAAAGAAAGGGGTGAGAAGGAGGCAGAGGAAAGCGGGAGAAAGTGATGGCTCAATTCATTAGATACACATTTATTTAAATCCAGCAGTAATAGATTCGGTTTTTATACAATCTTCTTTTTATAAAACTATTTTGTACATGGAAATGCTCATGGATGAGGGAGCAGGAGGCGCTGTTTGTTAAGTTTAGAAAAGATATTCAATTAAAAAGAAAATGCAGGTCAAATACCTGTACATTCTACAAAAATCTGCCTTTTTACCCCAAGTACTTTCCTTAAGGTCGAGGCATTGCACATAAACAATAAATGACATCACAAGAAGGCTATTATATCTTATTTTGATAAATCATTGGTTACTGACAAATCACTTCTGAAACATCAGGTCATTGGACCACTCACTAATAGATTAAAAACAATATCAAAGAATAAAGCATAAAAATGAGAAAAGATGGCATGCAATTGAAATAACTACAGCCTGACCTCCTTCAAAACACAGGAAATGGATTAAAGAAGTGGGGACAATGTGAACTATCACTGTTTTCTAAGGAAGTTCAGCCAGTGTCAGTCAGTTGTCACGAGGAGATTGCTTTTGCCACGAGGCACTTGATCCTGCCAAGTGGCAAGTTAGGTCAAAGGCATCAAAAGTTTAGGATAGAAATGCATTTGGAAATCTTGCAGAGGAAAACACTGAGTGGTGTTTCTGCTTAAAACGATGCAAGACAAACAGCCCAAAGAGAAGTTGCAAGAATCAAGTGAGCCAAGCCTTTGGATGGAAATGGCAAAGGTGTGTGAGGTCACTTTGTGTCAGACTTTTCACTGGGGCCACCATATTTGCATTCTAGCCTCACAGCACCAGATGGGCTTAAAAAGAGATGTACTGAAGGACGTAATGATGGGAAGTCAAGTCACACATGGACCAAGGATACTCAGAAAAGGTATCTCCTAAGGAGGACAAATTTGAGGACTTTGAGGGAACGATGAAAGATGAGAGCATACCAATGAATGGAAATTTTTTTCAGATTACTCAAAAAAAATTCACTAAGAGAATATAAATCACTACTGACCCTTTGTCCATTTTTGCAAAATGAGAAAAATTATTCTTGTTCTAAGAGCATCCTTGGTGAAGGTTTTAGAAGGAAATAGGCTTTCACAAACTGATATTCTGTTAAAGATCACATCTTCATCGTCACGGTTGACCAAAAAGTGGCAAAAACAATATTCTAGTATACTTACTATGTTGATTGTGTCAATTGCATTAAGCCCGAGAATACTGCAGACCCTCAAAAAGACACCTCTTTTTGTTTAAGAGTTTGACCTATCCAAGAAAAACGGGAAGAACGCTTGTTGTCCAGATAAACAGTTGGATGGTCAATACTGATAGCTGATCCAATATTAGGAAAAACCATTGTGGCAAATGGATGATGAGCCAGCCCCCTAGTGGAACAGGAAAAGATAGATTGGCTTTCATGTTCTGCCCAAGGTTTTCCATGGCCTCATGTTTCTTCCTGAAACAAAGGATTTTTTAAATAAAGATGGCAGCCATGGCAAACTATAAGAAAACACCAAGTCTTGGACTCCAATCCTGCCTCAGATCCTTCTGATTGTGGGATCCTGAGCAAGTCATTCAACGTTAGCCTGTTTTCTCGTTTGTAAAGCAGGTTTGATGCATCTTCCTCACAGGGCTGTGGTGAAGATCAAATGAGATCAACATTTATAGGTGGCAGAGCAGCCCCAGAGCCGGACTTAAGAGTGGGGACAACCAGAATTCACGTCTCCCTCAGGTGTTTGACTCAGGTGACCCCAGGTAGGATCGTCTGTGGGGACATCAGCCAATGTATCCAATGCTTTGTCAGCTCTAAGATCCCCCAGCGGGTGACAGTCAGGTTCAGTTGGAAAAATAATAGGGTATGAACTAACATGTAGGAACAGAAAATCTAAAGTACTTAGTGCCAAGAGGAGACCTGGGTTTGAATTCTGACTGAACAATCACTGGCTGGGTGACTACAGGCAAATCATTCTCTCTGGGCTGCATTTCTTCATCTCTGTCTAATATGGAGATCCCCTCCAATGATGTACATTGGTAGTGTTGAACTCAAATAGAAACAGGCTCCTAAACCATACATAAGGATCCCTGTGACTTAGAAAATTATCCATGAATGAATATTATCCATGCTTTATTTTGTTAAATATTTCCCAATTTTTCCTCTGGTTCCGAAGCCTGTGGCCTATTTGATACTTCTGATGTGGATCAAAATGGCAGTGGGTGATTCTTGAAAATGTTCTCCTGTGTATCTCCTCAACATGGTGGCCATCCAGAAAGCCTCCTCCTGACGTTGCATGGATGGCACAGGATCCGCCAGCTGTTCTTCACTTTCTGGGACAAGCTCGATTAAAAATGTTGCTTATACAGTTTTCCTATGATGACATACTTTAGGCGACTTGTCCACAATTCTGTTGGTAACATACCGACTGCAGCCTACTAATGCCCTCCATACCCTCTCTATCAATCATCCTTCTGAGTAGCCATCAGCCTTCATTCTTTGAAGATTGTTTTCTGGGATTCACTTCACCCTAAGAGGTGCTTAATAAATGCTCTCCTAAGACCTACACATTAAACGTCTACACCTGCAAAGGGCAGCACTGTTCAAATGCATCTCTAACACATGAAACTTTATTAGTATTGAATGTTTTCTGTTTGGAACACCACTTCTGTTATATGTATTAATTTGTGTAGGAGTCATATTCTATTAACATTGTTTTCATGAAACTGGAATCTTTTTCTAACTCTCCCAGGACTTGTGGCAGTATTCCGAGTGCTTAATAATTAAGAGAAGCCAAGAGCATCTAGATCTTTTCATACTAAGTCCAGTGCTCTTTCCATTAAAAAAAACAAAAAACAAACAAACAAAAAAACATTCTTTCAATATCCTGGAACATCTTTTCATACCTCTACAGCATTTTTTGATTTAATTTGCTAAGTAGAACAAAGAAAATTTTATTTTGCAGAGATCACTAACTAGGCTTATGCCCCCAGGGGGAGTTACTTAAAAATTATTTTTTAGACATAACCTAAAGACATCATTAGCTATAGAGCCTTAAATTAAACTTTTACCTCTATTGAATGCTATGGGACCCTTCAAAACTGCCAGCTTCTGGAGAAGAGAGATTGTATCTCCTTCATCTTTTAATCCCCCTTATTAATTAGCAGTGACTTCAAAGTGTAAGCTCTCTGTAAATTTGTGTTCCAGTGTGTTATATATGTTAGTAGAGAAAAGCAATTTTTCCCAATGCCAGAGGATACTGGTATTAAAAAACAAAAACAAAAAAAAACCAACATGAGAAATGTGTTGTTTCGAAAACAACATTATGAGATAGATCAAGTAATAGGGAAGGAGAGGGAGGGAGGAATGAAGGGACATGTCATAGGAAATGGAACACAAAGAATCTCACATGCAGTCATATTCAAATAAAAATAATTTATTTAAATCAAACAATATGATTTCATCTTTGTATAGTTCAGAATGTTACCCAAGCCAGTGTCTCTCCCAATTTACTACTTTTAAAAAGGAAAAAAAGACTCAATTTTGGTTAAGAAAAAGCAACACCAGTAAAGCTACGTTAGAGATCAGACATAATATACAGTCTATGCAGCCACATGAGAAATAGTTTCTGCCACTTTGTTATTACACAGGTAGTTGGTTCTATCAGCTAAAGCCTAGTGACTTGTATTTGTTTTATGCATATTGGGTTTGTTCTATTACTTTGCAAGAGATTGTACTCCCCTGAGTCAGCTGTGTTCATTGGTCAGAATAAATTCCAGCATCTGACACCATTTCCATTAATCACAGACAAGCCGGCATACGTGAGTAAGATAATAGAAAGATACAAACAATATCTGGTCTTGTTTATGTATGCTGTTCAGTAATACAGCAGGAGGGTAGAGGAATTCTTTTGACTTTAAATAACACCAAACTGCCTAATACTGAAAAGGGAAAAAAGGCATTGTACACGAAACCCTCAAGATCCCAAAGCAAAAAGATCTCTACACCAGGAAACGTCTGGATGGCACCAGTTAAAAGTAACAGATACACAGTCCTTACCATAAAGTTCCCTGGAAGGCCAGCTGTTTCTTCCATACTTCTCAGTTTGCACTTGCAAAACTCTGGCAACCCCATCAAAATTTCATTGGTAATTAATGATTCTTCACTAAATTTGAAATGTTCTCCGTGGGTTAATGTATTGCCATTTTAAAAATTAAACTGCTTTACTAAAGAAAAGGCAGCTAGTGTTATCACTTGAAGACAATTTATTCCTTTTGCCAGTTCTAAATACTCACATATACCTCTTAACATACTGATATGTCTAAAATTATGAACCATTTTTGACTTGAGTTCATCTATTATCCAATTAGTAATATGTGGTTTTCCCACCAAAAAAAAAAAAAAGGTTTAAAAATTATTTTGTATTTAACCTTTTAAAAAAAAAAAATCTTACTTTTAAATTGAATGCTCAGGGGAACTACAGAAAGCAGCCAGCTCCTGTGATTGAGCAGGCTGGGTTGTAAACAGAATTAAAATCACACAGAAGTAATGATGACCATTCTAGTACTCTAGAAATGTACTCTTGCCTAAAAAGCAATTTCAATCCTAAACATTTGAAGAAAATGGGATATGGAAATCGACTATCCATAGAACCGTTATTCTGTAGCAATACTTTCACAATCTATCTGTAGTCATAAAAAGAACAATGGGAAATAAAATATATTTAACTAGCTGCTTGCTCCCCTAGGCAGAATGTTTTTTTTTTTTGTAATTTTTACATGATTTGAATCAAAACTCCAGTAACCCATTATTCCTGTGAATGAAGATGTTTATTTAGACACCTTACATAGCCTGTGTATATTTCTGAACTCAAACTCAAAAACTAGTTGCTATCATTTTTCTTTACCTGAGATGCCTAAATCTATAGCAATTGTTATCAAAGGTAGAGTTGTCTTTAAAAACACTAAGAGAATTTCTGTAATTTGTTAAGTAGTGCATGTGTCTATACTTAGTTAAAATAGAGCTGGCTAGGCCTGTTGTTTTAGTCTAGACTGAAAGTTACAAACTTAACTACGCGACTGCAGGACAAAATGTGCAAATCCAAGCGTGCTTGAAGTCGAGGATGGCCCCAGAACACGAGGCCGTGATGGGGCCAGCTGCGCGTGTATTTTGTGCCCGTCCTCCCAGTGCCAGGCAGCTCTTCCCAAGGTGACCACCAGTCTCTTGTGACTTAGTTCTTGTAAAGGCAGTTTGGACTATGCTGATCCAGGTGATGCAGGTTGGGGGAAGGAGTTTTACTTTTACTTTCCCCAAATGCTGTCTCACTAGACTTTGGGGGGCTTGGGAAGACCCATGAATTGTCTTCTAAAGAATTTCTGCCATAAGAATTCTGTTCTTGAAAGTTTGTAGCTCCACTAGGGCTGACTCTCTCATTCTCTGCCCATGACTGGAGACTTGCTCTCTCTCCAGATAGAGGAGAACCCATGGCACTACAGAAGGCTTTGCCATTTGGTGAAAGAGGAGCGTGTCTTTTGTAGGTCGCAGTTAAAGACGCCAAATGTAAATTTGTGCAGTCCTTCACCAGGTTGTCAACACACTGGACTGGAGCACAAGCTGCCAAGGAAAGACAAGTTAGATGTTAGATTAATGAGAAGGGCTAGGGTGAATTTTAGAACTTCTTATTAAAGCCATTACTTTCAAGTATAAAATACTGAAGAAAAAGTATGGTTTTAGGTCAAGAACCCTAGCATCATCCAGTACCACTTGTAGAATAAGCAGAGGAGCTGGACTGGGCAGGTCACTTAGTAGGAGCTAGGGACAGCAGCCTTGCTCCTGAAGGACTCTTGTGAAACAATACAGACCGACCTCAGAAAACTTTTTTTTTTTTAAACAAGGTCCTAAACAACTTTTTTTTTTTTAAAAAAAAAACAAAACTTCATTCTAATAAAAGCATAGGGTGCACCTGTGAAATATCTGTTTCACTTATTCCTTCTTTCCATGTCTGTCTGTGTTGGTCCATACTATTCATTTGTTTAGTAAACCTGTCCTTAAGTAGAATGAATGATCCTAAGTGCTGGATAATAGGCTCTGTGTCAGTTGAGTTTTGTTTTACTTTCAGAGGAGTTATCTAAGGGTTTAACACAGAATTTTAAAATAGTAACTACTATATGTGTATATTGAGTAATTGCAACAAAAGCCCATATTTAAAAAACAAAACAAAAACAAACACTGAAACAAGTACTTTACCTAACTAATTTGGGGATATAGAATATTTTTAAAAGAAATGTTCCAAGAAATGGAAATACTCAAGAGTCAAGTCAACAGATATGATAAAACCACAAAGTAAAAAGGAAAATCTGTGGAGAAACTGCTTGTACATAATAATGAAATACAAAATTCCTAGATTATTCATCTGATTTCAGTAAATAAAAAATTCAAATTGAAGTTCAAACTCTTTTAAATTTAGAATTAGTGAAATATAGATTTTAATTTTCCTAGTCCTGGGATCCCCTTGGCTACCCTATGTAAGAAAGTAATGCTGCATAAAAAAATTTTTAAGCAGAAAGACTTATTTTGCTTTTGGCTTAGTGTGTACTATGCTGTTTCTCCTATAGTTTGTACAATTTTAGTTGTACCATTTCAAAATGATAAAATAACACTGCAGTTTTCTTTGTGTGGTTCTTTCCCCCACCAATACTAATCATAACTCATCTGTACCTCAAAGTACTTTGGAAAGGTATCATGGCAGAAAAGTGTGTCACTGCACAGTCAGTGCAACCACAAACCTTTCTGCTTCCACTGACATCTAACTTGGAAGGGTTTGCCAAAGCTCGCCTTCAGCTGGTGTATGCAGCAGCCTTTCAGAGCCCAGGCTCATCAGACCATAATGAAGACTCCGAATAGGGTTTTGGTGAAGGTATGTTTTCAACTTATAAAAATAAATGGTCACTCATTTTGGTGTACTTGAAGTTCATACCTAGATTTCTATATATTTTCATTCTAAAAAGCAACTAAGGCTCCCATTTAAACCTTTTACAATATAATAAATTCAGTCCTTATCAGAGAACTCAGGTCTAGCACAACCAACAAAAAAGACGTAACTGGTTATAATCTGCATTTTAAAAAGAAAAGAGTTTAGCAGTGTGACAGAAATAATTCAGATTGATACATGTCCTTTATCTACAGCTCAAACTTTGGGCATCATATAAAGAAAGTCAAATCAGTTTTTCAGCAGTTCCGATTTTAGATGAACATGTGAAGCAGGGGACTCAGACTTGAACTGAGCATACATCTCAATGTCATGGATATGAACAATTTAACTTGTAGGCATAATGGTCCATTTCTTCTTAGAACACAACCAAATAAAAGGCTATCTTTTTAAAAGCTATCTTTTTAAAAAATATCCAAAGCTAAATATATGCATAGTACACAGCCAGTGTCCTAGAAATAGCATAAGGGTACTTCTCCATTTAGTTCCAAAAAGGGCAGAGGTACTATAAACTTTCCCAGAGCAAACTAACAGATGAATGAGATTAGAAGATAAAATTATTGATTAGAAGATAAAATTATTTATAGCTCAAAAAAAATGCTATACATAGCAAAAGCTTAATATGATGCAGTTTGGAAAGAAGCAAGAAGAACTGCATTTTAAATATCAATCAGGCAGGGGGAAAGGTGGGGAAGGCAGGGTTGGAAGCTGCGCTGCTCAACATCAGGTTCAACATGGCAGCAGGGGAAAGATCTATGTAAGTCTTACCTCTGCTTCCACTCTTAGCAGCATGTTCAGTGGATGGGAATACTTCCCTTGAGCCTGCATTCACACTTGAGAAAATCAGCCTTGGAAAATACATGGCCTTGAGCACCAGAAATGATATTACTCATGAGAAGTCACAGGATAATCTAGTGGCAATTCTGAAGGAAACACCTTCTCCCTGCCCCCCTTGTCCCCAGAAGCTGGAAAAGCCTGCCTACTGATCTAAGCAGCAACAGACAGAGAGAAATAGTCCCCAGATTTTCATTAAACACAGTTCAATCCAAGAAAACAGCCAAAGGTATTTTTCTAAATGGGCTACTGTTACTAGTTTTTCTTTTAGGAATCAGACTTCCCTCATTCATTTCCCACTGAAAGAATCAGACCAACTATTCTAAAGTCCAAGTAAGGTCCAAGTATACAGTGAAATTATCTTGCTTGTTTACCAAATCATTTTGACTAGCCAATGAATGAACTGATTATGATAACCAATACGATAATGATAAAAATAATTCCATAATACTTTAAAAGTATTTTTTTATAACAACCTTATGAGGTAGCCTTATAAGTCTTACCATCTTCATTTTAAAGATAAAAAAATTGAGCCTTAAGGATATTAATTTGTCCTGGTCATGCAGCTTAATATCAAAGCCAAATATGACAGTACCACTATAGGATAAGAGTGTTTTTATGCTTTTTCTTTGTCTTTCCTCACTTTGATTTAGTAAAATTATACTCACATGTTATTCCATAAAACTGCTACAAAGAAAATTATGCTAAAAATGTAGTTTACTTGTGTTTTAAGAAAAACAGGAATAAGTGTGGAAATATGTATATATATATATTTGATTTATCAATTATTTTAACAAAAAAAGAAAAAAAAAAGAAAAACAGTATGCAAAACTCAATTTCTAAGAATAGCTTGGAGGTAACCTTATGCAAAGATTCTTCTCTTTATAAAATAATTCAAGTTGGGATTTTTTTTTTCAAAAAATACATTCTTCTATATTTAAAGGAATAAGATTTATAGCTGTTAAGGAATATCTATGATTAAAAAGGAAAAAAAAAACCTAGTCAAATTTGGATTCTATTATCAACTGATCCAAAATTCTGAAATGTAAGCCATTTAGTAATATATTAGAGATAAAACAAAAAAAAAATCAGAGCAATTTTTGTATTAGGAGAAGCTAAATAAAAGTCTGCCAATTTTAATATATCAATACTTTATATTCCAGGCAATAATATAGCTATGTGCAAAGATGCTTTAGAAATTTTTGTTCTTGACAAAACAGAAAAAAAGCCCAACAAAATGTTTTATTTTCAAAAATATAAAAAAATTTGAGAAGACTTTTGTTACTTGGCATATTATATACCTACTCTGGACTTCAGAAAACACAAGGCCAGCTGCCTTCTTTTGTTCTTATGTGAAGAAGTTGTGGTAAAAGGTCAAATAGAGTCAACCTAACACCTCAGCCTTACACACATAAGCAACACTTGGCAAAGGAAAAAGCCACAAGGGGAAAAGAATACAAGATGAAAGAAAAAAAAAAATCAGTGACACCTTTACATGTGAAGTTGACCACTATGAGTCTACTATAGTCAAAGCAGAGAACAGGCAGCCTAAAACACATTATTCTCTGGTTTATCATCTTCAAATCATAACATTTTGAAAAGACTGAAAGGCTAAAATCAGGTTTCTGGTGATGACTTGCCTTTTTTGATTATAGATGGAGTTTTAAATTTTCTTAGTAGTTCAGTTTGCACTTGAGTCACAAGATGTAAATTAGACATTTCTCTCTTGAGTTCCCAGTAGGCATGTTGCATGTTATCACTGAAATATAGAATTTAAAAAACATAATGGTCACT
Source organism: Myrmecobius fasciatus (assembly GCA_023553655.1). Taxonomy (NCBI): domain Eukaryota; kingdom Metazoa; phylum Chordata; class Mammalia; order Dasyuromorphia; family Myrmecobiidae; genus Myrmecobius; species Myrmecobius fasciatus. The sequence goes on from JAJPUD010003431.1 coordinate 131,650, forward strand.
GTTTCTTTTAAGATCATTTTCCAAGTAGTCCTCCAGACTTAAAGTTATAAATCTAAAAGTAGATCTGAACATTATCACTTTTCTGGAAATTTATGTATAAATATAAACCAATCTAACAAAACCATAATTAAATTTTTAAAAAAAGAGCAAAAGGAATGTGCATTATTGAAGAGATTAAAAGAATCAATTATGTATCATAACTGAAATCTTTTATTAGCATTTTAAGTGATTCATTTGACCTGAAGCATTTATTAAAAAGGAAACAAATCACTTCAACTTATGTTAACAAGCAAAAATGTAAATACAGAAAATATTCTGTTCCTTTTCAAAATAACTCAGTAAATTGTTACAGTGGTACCTATCAACGTATGAAATTTAGTCAAACCAGCATTCAGAATCTGATATTTTACTCTGGCAATCTTGAAACTATGAATATCTGATGTCTAGATTCATTTAACTTCTACTAAGCCAAAATATATATTTAAATTTGAGTTATTACAATTGCTTCATGCCTAACAGACCTCAACTTGTTGCCTATGGTAGTCCAAGAGAGAAGACCTGGTTCTTGCTGGACAAGAGGCCAAAGAACAGCAATATTTACCCAAAAGGCTTCTGCCCAGATTCTTGCCATCAAGCTTCAGAACAGCACAGGGACTAAGGGACTGCAAGCCTCATTATCCCCATGTCAAAAATCATTAAACTGAAGCTCAGAGAGCACTTGTTCAGAGTCTGACAAATGAGATGAGTTGTGGAGATGGGATCTGAACCAAGTATTCTAGATTCAAAACCCAACCCCACCATCCAGAGGTGGTGAGAGTTTGTCTTCTAAAAGACTCCGCCCTTTCAGATCATGAGGACTTCACATAAAGGCTTCTTATGAAAACTTATAAATGAGGCATTAAATCTGAATGGTCATATTTCACATTTCCAAAGGATACTCAATGAAGGAAAATGATTCATGTAATGGATAGTCAGTATTTTTCTTCTGATAGAAATGAGTTACAGATAAATGAAAGCCTAGAAAATAGGCCACTGGTCAGTTACATAGGAAAGATTAAAATAGTGGAAGCATAAAAATATCAGAATTATTTTGATTTAATTACTTTAAAAGTTTTATTTTTGTATACCATTCATTTCAATGAAAAGAGCACATATTCTTTTAATAGCAGCAATCACAACCAGTGCCACATTACTTCTAATAAAACAAACTGGTGGTTTAAGTCTTTTGCAACTAAATACATTTGCTAACCAGTTACTTTTAAAATTTATTTTTCAGTGAATGAAGATTTATTATTTTATTTCCCTCCTAATTCTTCTTCCTCTTACGAGAGTGGGGGGTAAGAAACAAAAGCTTAATAACAAATAAATATGCATAGTCAAATTTCAGTAAAGTACATTTTTTTTCTTTTTCTTTTCTTTTCTTTTTTTTTTTTGCTTTTTTGCTGAGGCAATTGAGGCTAAGTGACTTGCCCAGGATCACACAGCTAGGGAATGTTAAGTGTCTGAGACCAGATTTGAACTCAGGTCTTCCTGACTTCAGGGCTGGTGCTCTATCCACTGCGCCACTTAGCTGCCCCCAAAGTACATTTTTTTAAAAATCATAGAACTTCCACAAATTTTTGATGGAGATAAATAACTTTACACAAATTAGCCAGGCACCCCTCTTTTCCCCACTGAACCACGAGGATGCTATGCTGTCCACAATCAATGTTCCATGTAGGCTCCTGCCTGCTAGTGTGATTCTGGACATTCCCAATGACTCTGCATTGCAACAAAAGAGCACAGATTTGACACGTGTTAATTCACATTAAGTACAATAAACTAATACTTTAAAATGAAGTTGCTTTTATAGTTTTAAGGAGATGACTCAGACATGATCTGATTTTTTCAAGAAAACAAAAGTGTCTGACAGACTACGCAAGACTGAAGCCAGATCACACACCAGCCATTCAAAGCAAGTGGCCACGCAAAGCTTTAACCCCTTGCACTTTAATGGTCAGCACCACGTAGCTCTCTGGCACCTCCTTCCCCCATGTTCTCCAGTGCAGGGCAACTAATACTTAGGCCAAGCTGCCAAGGAGGTGGGCAGGTTTCTCACACACCTGGGAGGGGAAGGAGAGGTTAGTCCCAGCAACTGAAAACCAGTGCCACAGCTTAAAGGGATTACCAAGGGCAAGCCTTCCCTCTGGTGGCAAACGAAGAAATGACAGCGCAATCATTACATTTGAAAATTACATGGATGGGGGAGGATGGGGACGCAATCAATCCAACTTTTTCTTAATGACTTCATTTGTTGGTATCTTAATATTACTGTAGAAAAGGTCTTTCCTCCCCTTTTTGAAGATATTTTCATATCCCACGATTTTTAACCAATGCTTATGTGAAACTGGAAAAGACAAGATGAATCTACAAGCCCTTTTTTCCCTTTAGCTGACTATATTATATCTTTAATTAAAAACAAATATTCCACATTCTTATGCCTACTGAGTTAAAAGCACCATTTTAAACAGAAAAATTAGCATTCTGTCTTAAAGTAATCACAAGTAGAAACTCTCCAATAGGCTCTTTCTTTGGCCACAATTTTTAAGATTATTTGAATATTATTCATTCAACATGAACATTTCTCATTCACCAAGAAGGTAATTAAGATGGTGGCAGGACTGGAGAACATGCCATGGGCAATGAGGCTAAAGATTTGAGGGAGAAAAAGGGGCCATGAGAGATATCTGTCTAAGGGAGGTATTAAACTTGTTCTGTTTGGCTCTAGAGGGAAGAGAAGTAATGAATGGAAGGCGCAGAGAGACATATGTAAGCTGAGAGTTTGCTGGTAGTATAATTAATAAAATGAGATGCCTCCAGAACAAAGTGGGATTCTTCCTGGAGATATTTGGAGTCAGTCCACAACAAGCATTTATTATGCACCGACTATGCTTATTTTTTAAATTTATTTTAATAATTTTCAATAATAAAAAAATAAATTTTATTTATTAAGCACTGGCCAGGCACTGCCCTAAGCAATGGTTAGATGACTACTTGTCACTTCTTAGTCAGGAATGGGTAAAATTACATGCCCAGTATAGTTCCTTCCAAATGAGATTCTTTTCCATATAAATCAATATATAAAAATACATAGATAGCTCTTTAAGATGTTATATAAACACTTTTGGTTTCTTTTTGTTTTTCTTTTTCATTGGCGGAAGGCAAAAAGAAACAATTTTTCTGTTAATTAAATTTTTTTTTTAAAATTACAGATGCTATGTAAGAATGCTTTATCTTTAAGGGCAATGAAAAATATAAAAAACAAAAGGAAAAATTTCACCCAGTAGAAAAAGCTCTATATTCATTTTGGTTATTTATTTCGATATTCTCTTACTATCTGAAAGTTTTTCCTTTTTAACTTCAAAAATAAGCATTTATTAAGCTCTTACAATAAGGGAAGGACAACACAATTTGTGTTGTCTGTTACTACTAACCTGTGTGACCTCTGCCAAATATGGATGCTCTGTGGCCATAGAGATAGCAGGCTTTTTCAATATAGTAGGGGCTAATAAGGGACAAGCTATTCTTAGTAATTATCCCTTAAGTACTCCTACTTTCTAATCTCTTTTATGGAATATCTAAAAAATAACCTGTAATAATATACACTTCCCCTATTTAACCATAAGTCCTTGTAATAATTAAGGCAATGAGGTTTCACAGTTTTAATACGCTTTCTACTTTAGAAGAAATATATATAATACAGAGACCTTTTCTGGTCTGGTTTCTTTTCTGCAAGCTGTTCTGCAGACATCACCCTTTCCTTCTCATCCTCTAGTTTAGCATATAACGGACTTCTGACTGATGTAGACTAGACCCAAAAGCTGCTATCTAGCCAAGTCATCCATGAAAAATTAAATTGCATATCAGAGAGGGAGTAATGGTAGTTCATGGATTCATGACGGTTATTTTATTATGTCTCTAGGAAAGAGTTTATAATAAAACAAAGATAGCCAGGTAGGATCACAGAAGATAAAATGGACAGTTTTGATCCCATTAAGTAAAAATGACTGTACATATGGGGCAGCTAGATGGTGCAGTGGATAGAGCACCAGCACTGAAGTCAGGAGGATCTGAATTCAAATGTGGTCTCAGACACTTAACACTTCCTGGCTGTGTGACCCTGGGCAAGTCACTTAACCCCAATTGCCTCAGTAAAAAGCCAAAAAAAAAAAAAGGCTGTACATAAAGGCAATGAAACCAAAATTAGAAAGGAAACATCAACTGGGGGGAAAAATCCACACAACAAATTTACAATAGTCTCATATCTAAGATAACATAGGGAATTGACTTAAATTTATAAGAATGAACACAATTTCACAATTGATAAAGACAAATTTGTCTACCTCAGATTCATATAGACAAAACCAACAAAAAAAGGAAAATGACCCCTTGGAGAGGCTATGGGATAACATTAAGGTGCTCCTGGTGGGGATAGTCTGAATTAGACTAATAATTCTGGTGAAATCAAAATTATATCTGCCAGATTTTTGCTTTACTGCAGAGGCTTGGGCCTAGTGATGTTACTAACAGATTTTTACTGCCAGAAGATCAAAAAGAGAGGAAAAAGTCTCCTATGTATAAAAATATCTATAGCATTTTTAAATAATAATTATCTGGAAACTAAGAATGTGCCCATCTATTGAGGAACGGTCAAATCACAGCTTTATTAATGGAATATAAAATGCATTATAAGAAATAACAAAATTGAAAGTTTTAAAGAGACCTGGGAGGAGACCTGTATGAATTGAAGCAGAGTAAAGTGAATAGAATCATAAGCACAATTTATATACAGTAAAAACAACTTTGAAAGATTTAAGAACTTTGATCAATGCAGTGGTCAATGAAGACATCATCCATGATGATACATATTACCAACATCCCAACAGAAGGCTCAGGATGCAGATGGAAATATTATTTTTTGTGTATGATCTATGCAAGAAGTTATTTTTATTTGATTATGCATATTTGGTTTTTCTCTTCCTATGGAGGTAAATTGGAGAAAAATATATTTGTTTATTGAAAAAAAATTTCACTGTCTGCAAGGTAAAAACTTCATCTTGACTATAGTAATTCATTATGTGATCAAATAAGAATATACTTTGTCAACTATAAAATAATATAACATACACTATTATCATGTTTCTGATTTTTGGAAGTCTAATTATATATGGGAAAGTATATGTCATATATGCTATATACATACATATATCATATATATATAATATTTAAAGTATATAAAATAACATTTTAAAAGACAAATTAGCAAGATGACATTTCACAAAAAGATTCAACACAGGATTCCTTTAAATAATAAATGCTTTAGTATGTTTAAAATATAACATGATTTACAAAAAAAAAGATAATATAATTTTCTGGCAATGCATCTACTGAGTAAACTGATTCCACAATCTATATGTAGATAGATCATAATGAAGAACTCCAATGATTCACTGGAATAAAAAATTTAAAAGTAACAAAATAAAAAGAATTAGATTAATAAAACTAGATTTGACATATCACAGCAAGTTAATATCCATGGAAACAAGCAAACACAGGATTTCACAGTTACAAAGTAGCATTAAAAAAAATCTGCAATTTTTAAAATATAAGGATGTTTCATACCTTTGAATGCTTGGCCTTTGGAAGTATGCATTATTGAGATTGTCTTCCTGAGACAGATCCTTTCATTAAAAAAATTATAAAAATAAAGTTGAGGCAGTTCATTTCCAGGTATGGTGCTATGTTAATTACTAACAAATCAAAAAACTCTACATATGTATACATACATACAACACACATGCATATATGAATCATTCATAAAACATTTAATTAATAATAGCCCAACTTCAATTATTTAAGCCCATAATCTCAACTTTTAAAATTCAATTAAAAGTAAAAGTTGAAGTTTAAATAATTTAAAATTTAATATAATACTTTTGTAAATTTCATTCATAGTTTTAGATATTGCCAACAGGTATCCAGAAACCATGACTCAGAATTCTGCTTTAATTGCTGCTGCTGGATGAAGGCAAAGACTTCAGGTAAGCTCTAAACAAATCTGGAAAATGACCAGTTGGTTAAGGAGATGTTATCTGAAAATGGAGTTTAGTTATGTGGGCCAGATCTGAAAATATAGGAATGAATGACTTAACCCAGACTGGAATGTAACTAAAACTGGCATCCTCCAAAGCAAGATATTTTTTGATCTAGAATCTTACAAGTCTAAACCCAACTAAAAATAAAACTGAAGGGGGAGGCCTCCATCTACCCCATTGTCCAGCTTGATACCACAGACAATAGCTGACAAAACTCAAGGAAAAGAACACTAAGTGGCCTCCAAAGACAAAAGAATGACAACAGACCTGAAGTCACAGATATCACTTAACTCCTGACTAGACGGTGGCTCTGAAAGAGCGTGCCAGAAACAAAAGGCATAAAAGGAGGAGGGAACAAAGATTAGAAGGTGGGCAGAGGGGCAACTAAGTGGAGCAATGGTTAGAGCACCAGCCCTGAAGTCAGGAGGACTTGAGTTCAAATCTGGTCTCAGACACTTAATACTTCCTAGCTGTGTGACCCTGGGCAAGTCACTTAATCCCAACTGCCTCAGTAAAAAAGCAAAAAAAAAAAAAAAAAAAGAAGGTGGGCAGAGCACCAGAATATCTTTTTTAAAAAATGTGTTCAAAAGTCAGGAAAGCATGTGGATGTTGGGGAAATAAATAGAAATGATGTGACCACTAGACCATGCTCTAGGCTGCATCAGGCCCTAAAGATCTGAATGTTATCAGATCTAGAAATCACAGAGGCAATTCTTGGTCAGGTATGGGATGCATTAAATGGGTTGGACAGGAAAAACCTGACACTGAAGCTGACTTCCCAGTGATGGAAGGACTAAATTTTCTAAACAGTTGATGGAGTTTTTCTCTGACAAAAACACAGAGTGACTAATAATAGCCTGAATTGTCTTAAAGAATTTCATCCAGCAAAAGTTAGAGGAACCAACAAAGGGTAAGTCAATTATGGCTCTAATTCTCACTGACAGGAAGAAACTGGTTGCTGAAATAGAAATTATAAGAACTTTGAGGGCATGTGAAATTGTAAGAGAAAAGCAGATAGACATAATCAGATAGGTAAATCTAGATCTGGTCCCAGCAGATGTCAAAAGGTTCAGAAGCAGGAAAGATAGGATCCTATGAAGGTTCCGTATCCTCCCCGCTCACCCAGAGCCACATCAGGTCCGCTCCTTACTTATTATGGGGTGCCCAGCCTTATCCACTCCAATCTGTCTTCCACAGAGCTGCTGAAGTGATACTCCTTAAGCACTGGTCTATGATTCAATACATCTAGGACTAGCCATAAACTCCTCTGCTTTTCAATCTTTCACCACCTCAGCCCAATGTCTATTTTCCATCTCATTATACATTGTTCCCCTTCTGTACACCACGGTCTAACACAAACTGGCCTTTTTACTGGCCTTTATTCCACCTTTTATCCCTTAGAGAATATAAGCTCTTTGAGAACAGGGACTGTTTTACTCATCTCTCTATCTGAAATACCTAAAAGAATACTTGGCAACTTTAACAAAAACTCAATGACTGATTCAGTTTCTAAGAGAGAACTGGTCCAAGAAAGAAAGGAAGCTCTCAAAAATGAAATCCTAGACATACCAAAAAAAGAAAAAAGAAATCCAATGAAGGGGAAAGGGGAAAATCTAGAGACTAATGTGGATGCAAAATATTCTTTTTTTGATGTTATTAGACCAGTAGATTATATCAATGCTAGATATAAAGTTTACCTAGAGTTCAATAAAACATCTGATAAAGTCCCTAAGATATAGAAATATGGGGTAATTTAAAAAACACAGATAACAGAAGCAAAGGCAAGTGAACTCAGAACAAGCTACAGCTGACCAGGAAAATCAAATACAACAACAAAAGGAGTAATGTTTTTTTTTTTTTTTTTAAACTACACTGGGGAAAAGATGCAGAACCAAAGACTTCCCTGTTGTTTGGTATAACGGTACAATAATGGACAAGAGAAGATGGCTATTCAGCTCTCATGTGTCTGTTGTCTCTGCCAAGGAGAATGATCTTTGGACTGGACAGAATCAAAATCCCTAATGCTAAAGCTGATTCCAAAAACAAGGAAGAAAATGGGACGAAAGCAGGCTACTGCAAACCTGTCATATACACTTGCCTAAACACTGTCAATGAACTCTTAAAGACTGTAAAGGATAGGAGGCACTATCTTTCAGGATTAGAGGAAAAATGTCTCAATATTCAAACAAGGCAAGTAAATGAGGTCTACATAGGAGTGAGTCTGACTTAAGATTCCTAGCAAAATTCTATGATGCATCTTAGAGATGCGTAAGGTAGAGAACTTTTGGAAAGGAAAGTCATGGTCTACAGAGCCACAAGGTTTTTATGAGAATCAAGTCATACCAGACTTAAGCTTGATGTCTTTTTGGGCAGTTAGCAGACTGGTAGATGAGGCAGTGTTGGACTTACACTTTTATTAAGATTTATCTTGATTTCCACAAAGCATTTGCCAAAACCTTTTATTTTATTTTATTTTTTATTTTTGCTGAGGCAATTGGGGTTAAGTGACTTGCCCAGGGTCACACAGCTAAGGAATGTTAAATGTCTGAGACCAGATTTGAACTCAGGTCCTCCTGACTTCAGGGCTGGTGCTCTATCTACTGCGCCACCTAGCTGCCCCCCCAAACCTTTCAAATATTGTGGGCAATATGTAGAATTGTGGCCTGGATGATGACCCAGTTTAAGGCCTGGTGAAATGGCAGAAATGACAAAGTCCATGTGTATGCTGGAGAATAGCGGAGGGTCTATGGATCTGGGTATGTCCCCTGACCTTTAATGTTTTTAATGACTTGGATAAAGGCGTTAGGAACATTTATCAAATTTGTAGAGGACAGGAACTTAGGATGGACAGCTAAACACTAGTAAGGATCAGAATCATAAGGAATCCCCAAAGACCCAGAAAACTGGTCCATTATTTAATCAGGATGAAATACAATGTAGATAAACCAAAGAATCATAGAATTAGAACTAGAAAAACATTTGGAAACTGCCTAATCAGAAAGGTTGGATGACTTGGTCAGTTATCCAACAAATGAAGGTTAACAGTGGGAGACAAACAAGCCTGCTTGATTCCAAGTCCAGCACTCCACTGTATTCAAAAATGAACTTCACCAATTCAAGATGGGCAAGATATGGCTAGCTAGTTCTTCTGAAAAAAATTCTGCAGGTTTTAGAGGATCGCCAGTCCAATGAGGCAACAATATGAAATGATATCCAAGGAAGCGAATACTATCTTATGGAGAAGCACAATGCCTGTGGCTAAGCAAGTGGTCTGCCCTGTTTCAAATACTATTTTCAATTCTGGGTCCCAAAGGATATTAGTTAGCTACAGAGTGTGTCGAGGAAAGTAACATGGATAGTGAAAGGAATATGTGTCACATGAGGATAAATTAAAGGAGCTGAGGTTATTTGGTCTAGAAATTCCAAGAAGTTGTCTATGAAAGATTATCAAGTGAAAAAGAGATTAACTTTGAGCAGTAGGTAAAAGTTACAGAAGCAAAGTTAGTTTTAACATCAGGGGGAAAAAAAAGGATTGGTCCAAAAAAATTTTCATTTTCAAAGTACATGATAGACACGAAATAAGAAAAGGTAGAATTTTTTATGGTTAGGACTGGGGCGGGGGAAGGTTATGTCTCACTGTAAAGAGAACAGAGGTCTCTGAAGCCCAAGATGTGGCCTGTACACAAGAGAGCTAACCCAAAGAAAATTCCAAATTCTCTGAGTCTCATTTTCACCACCTTTGGCCTGCTACTTGTATTCTATAAACTCACAGGAGTATTGTGAGGAAAGAACTTTGTAAACATTAAAGTACTATAGAGATGGGAACTGTTTATTCTGAAACTACTAATAGTATCTACACACAATCTTGACATATAACTAGCAGTAATAACAGATGAAATGTTTTGCTTTCCCATATATTGCAAGAAACAAACATTGCCAAATCAAAAAGACTTAAATAAAAGGACAAAATTCAGTAGCTTCATAATAAAAAATTTAAAGAAAATGATCGTGAAATTCAACTTGAGGTAATTGTATTCCCTTTGGTGCCATCTAGTGGGCTGCTGAAAATCAGCAGCATATTAATTTAGAAACTAAAATTCTTCAAACATTATGTACAATATTGTTTTGGGGGAAGAGTCATTTTTAAATGAAATAGCAAAAATGTGCAGAAGTAAAACAAATAAAAATTATCAGATCATTTTGCTAACTGTGAAGTGACTAATACATTCTTAAATTTGTTTTATGGAAGCCTAGATTCAAGACCCCCAAATATTCTTGAATAATATTTTACATTTGAATGTCTTTACTGTGCATAGTGTCTTAATGTGAAAATAAAAAGGTATTAGACGACCAAAGAGGACTCAAAGCCAGGTCTCTCTTTCTACAACATAAGGGGCCTGCTTCCATTTCACATTTATTCTTTGCCAAGTCCACATAAAGCATTGTGTGAGGTTCTTTGGGAGTTAAGAATTGACCCTCACCCTCATGAAGCTGACAGCTAAGGAGAAATGATAAAGTGACAAATGACCCAAATAGCAGGGGAGTACATTGTTGTTCATCCTTATTTTCAGAAGATCAATGACATCACTAGGTTGATGTCTTTTTTATTTGAATATGAATTGGATTCAAGTGAGGCAAAGTACCACCAAAATCAGCCTATCTCCTCCAGAGTCTTCCAGGACGACTGGCAAGAGGCCGGGTGTGGGGGACGACTGGGCATCTTCAATGTCTTGCCAAGCTCTAAGGGCTCACAGTACCCATTTCATCTCCTTCGTGAGCACCAGAACAAACTTTTCCTCTACTTATTTAGCTGGGGAAAGTCTTCATGTGCCTGGGAGCCAGCCTGCTAACTCACCAACAGTCTGAGGCAGTTAACCTCCACCTAGCTTGGCCCACCTGCCCAGAGAGTTTGCCAGGGTGTGGCTGCTGCGCAAGTGGACACCAAAGGGAGATAGGCAGCCCTGCAAGGAGCTCAGCAGGGGCGTCCACCAGAGACGCTCATCCAGAGGCCCCGAAGAGTACCTGGAATCGATGGTCTCCACCATCCCTGAATCCTCTAGATGGCACAGGCTGTCATTCCCACACTAATTTTTTTAGGTTGAGGCAGCTGGGGTTAAGTGGCTTGCCCAATGTCACCCAGCTAGGAAGTGTTAAATGTCTTAGGCTGGATTTAAACTCCCTCCTGACTCTAGGGCCGGGGTCTCCCCCCCCCCATCACAATTAATTAATCCTTTCTCTTTCTTACTATTCTTTTAAGGAGTTCTTAGAGGAAAGTATTTAGTAGTCAGTCTAACAGGACCTTTACCAATATTTACCAAGGAAGTAAGTGTCAGAAAGGAGCCACTGGCCAGGGGTCTTTTTCCTTAAAGCATCAGTAGTGAAGATAAAGAGAAGTCATAAGAGCAACTCTACATAAGCATTGGCATTCCCCTCGACTGTATCAGTTGTTCAAAGCCCAGTCAGGATCAACGCGCTTAAGAAGTGGAAAAGACATTAGGAGTTATGCAGACTAATCGCTTCATTATAAAAATGAAGAAACGAGGCCTTCAGAGAGGTTCCGTAGCTTGCTCTGGGTCACATCTGATTCCCAAAGATTATGTCTCTGCACAGGATAGACAGTTCTAGGTCTTAATGATGGGCATTTCACAAATCCTTGCCAATAGTGACAACTGGTACCAGCACCTAAGTCCTCACAGAAATCCTAACTGGGCTAGTCAATGAGTTTTTGCCATATGATTAAACTACCTCTGACCTACTTAAGATTCAATTCATTTTAAGTATTTATTGAGCACAAAGTATGTACTGAACTAGATCTTTAAATACTTCCTCATCATCAGATAAAATTCACACCCTGATGCTTTGATGATTTGGTTTATTAAAACATATTTTCCCTCCCAATGCAGCATTCACGAAACCAAGGGCTGTAAAAAAGTAAATAATATTTTTTTTAAAAAATGAACTCAATTATTTAGTCTTTTCTTTTCATTCCTTAACAATTAAACTTTCTGTAATAGTTACCTAAGTACTGAAATGTTAACTTAATGTGTTTGGGATGCCTGAAGATACCAGAAATCTGACTTTTGACTATGTTAAGATTCTGCTTTAATAGGTCTGAGTGTTCAAACCAAAGAGAAAGTCATTTTTTTCAGTTCTGACTGGAACCTATCCCAGACCCCATCCTGTTTCATCTAGCCCCCAGCTTTTTAAACTATGGGTCGTGACCCTATATGGGGTCTTGTAACTCAAAGTGGGGATTGCAAAATTATGATTTATTATCAGTAAATATTTGATTTATATTTTATACTTCTATTTTCCTAAGTTAGCATAAAAATTTCTTGAGTGAAAAAAGTGAAAAAAGGCTAAGAAGCCTCATTCTAGCTTAAGAAGTCTTAAACTTTTTTTGGTCTCCTGGGTCCCTTTGGCAGTCTGGTGAAGCTATGGAATCTTTATCAGAAGAATGTTAAAGGAATAAAATACATAGGATTACAACTAAAATCAATCTTATTGAAAGACAGTTTAAAAGTCTTAAAACCAAAAATAAGTTCATGGGCCCCCAGGTTAAGATTTCTTATAGATATAAAAACCTAAAAAAATTTGTAGAGATAAACTCTTGACATATCTTCTTTATATAAAGGAAAATCAGACTTTGGGAGATGATGGATTTCACAAATCACCACACTGAAGTTCTAAGCTCAAAAGAGACTTTCTGTGTTATCTATGTCCTATTTGAATAAAGATCACTTACTTCTACAACATTTCAGACAGGTCCTCACCCAGTGTCCCATGAGTGAGACCTGTTTCCTCCAGAGAGAGCTCAACAATCTACAGCTACACAATTTGGGAATTATTTTCTATAAACTGAACTAATTTTCTATAAACTGCTTAGGTCTGCTCTCTGGAGCCAAATAACATAAAACTAGTCCTTTTTCCAAATGACAATCTTTTAATTTTTGAAGACAATTATCATTCCCTAGTATGTCTTTTTTCCTCCAAACTAACCACTTCCCAGTATTCTTTGACTAATTGAAGACAACTGATGCAATTCAAGGTTTAAATTGTTAAGTTGTTTGACAAAACAACACAACCTGAAGGTCACAGCATGCACGTAATATATGCCAAAACAGCATTTACAAGACATGGTTCTATGAGAAGAAAAGGCATAGTTTTAACAACTGGACATTATTCCTATTCTCTTTCTAAAGATGTATTTTAAGTGATCTCTGGGATTCAAGAATAAACAGTAACAAAAACAGTAACAACTCCTCTCTGGTGTTGTAGATCAAGGCTTTTCACTTTCAGAATTCAGCATACCTTGGGTTTAGATTTTTGGAGTTCTGTTCTTAGACTAGCACATTCCTGTCTCATTAGTTCCAGCTGCTGTTCCAAACCATGGATTTTCAAGTCACTGCTCAGCTTTTCTACCTCCCAGTTAGATGAAGGTCGGTTTAGATTCCTCATCACTGCAAAAAAGAAGCAGCAACAATTGAAGTCATCAGCAAACAGTGTCAGCCTCTAAAGCAGATCGGATATGACAAGATTTAGAGCTGGAAAGTTATTTTAGTTTAACTTTGTAATTCTACAGATGAAACTATAGCTCTAAATTACGAGGAGACTCTGATAAGGTCACCAACAGGAAGTAGCAAGACCAAGATTTAAACCTAGACACATGCAATGTTCTTCCACTATGCCAGTCACTGGAAAAAAAAAAAATGCAGAAATGAGTTTTTACTAAAAGAACAGCAGTCATGTCTCAAAGATCTCATGGTACTGAAGAGCACTAGTAGAGATAGTACAAAACAAGAGACAATCTAAGAACTATTTCACTTTTACAATTTATTTTATGATTTTCCTCATGGCAGATATTCTTGATTATGTTCTAATTAGGGCATGGGATGGACTGATGCTGAGTGAAATAAGCAGAACCAGGAGATCATTATACACGGCAACAACAATACTATATGATGATCAATTCTGATGGACATGGCTCCCTTCAACAATGAAATGTTTCAAACCACTTCCAACTGTTCACTGAAGAAAGCCATATACACCCAGAGAGAGGAATATGAAATGTGGACCACAACATAACATTTTCATGCTCTCGATTGATGTTTGCTTGCATTGTGTTTCCTTTCTCTGATTTTTTTTTCTTGTAGATACAATTTTTCTTACACAACAATGATAAGTGTGGAAATATGTATACATATATTCAATTTGTTAAGTATTTTAACATGTAGTGGATTTCCTGCCATCTAGGGAGGGGTGGGGAGTAGGGGGGAAAATTTATAACAGAAAGCTATGTAAGGGTTAATGTTGAAGAATTACCCATACATATGTTTTGCAAATAAAAAGTTTTAATATATAAGAAAAAAAAAAACTAATTAGGGCATGGGAACATGACCCTGGGGTCAGACTGGGATAAAAAATTTGCCATGGATAAATAGAGCTGACTATAATTTTAACACAAAAAGTAGCTTTTCATCCTGTGTAAAGTTTCATACTATGAGCATGATGAAAACTCATTTAAATTTTCTAATCAGCTTGTCTGGTCCATTCTGTAAGACTTGAGCATGATGGCCACTGTGCTTCCTGTGTTGACGCTACATGTCCGGTCCCCACTTGTCTCCTACTATTTAGAGCAGCAAACACCCATAAGCAATCTGATTGAAAGTCAGAGACTGGGGCAGAGCCCCAGTCAGCCAATGGTAGGGTTTCATGCAATGATTTTCTTGGCCCACTCTAGGTTGACTTCATGAGCCCCTCCTACAAATGCTTCCTATTTTCTTCACATTTGGTAATCAATATCCTAGTCTGTGTTCCCTCTCTCTATACACAGTAGAGGTCTTCTTCCATTCTGCAGATACCTGGCCTGGCCATCTGGTTTTCCTAGCTTTCACTGTCCTAGCAAGATGAATGAGATTCCATGGGTAGGACGAGCGAATATAATAAAAATGACAATACTACCCAAACTAATTTACTTATTTAGTGCCATACCAATCAAACTCCCAAGAAATTATCTTACAGATCTAGAAAAAATAGTAGCAAAGTTCATTTGGAAAAACAAAAGGTCTAGAATTTCAAGGGGATTAATGAAAAAAAAGGCTGAAGATGGTGGACTTGCTGTACCAGATCTAAAACTATATTATAAAGCAGCGGTCATCAAAACCATTTGGTACTGGCTAAGAAATAGAGTAGTCGATCAGTGGAATAGGATAGAATCACAAGACAAACTAGGCAATAACTATAGCAATTTGGTTTTTGATAAACCCAAAGACCCCAGCTTTTGGGATAAGTATTCACTATTTGACAAAAACTGCTGGGAAAACTGGAAACTAGTGTGGAAGAAATTAGGGCTTGACCCACATCTAACACCACATACCAAGATAAGATCTAAATGGGTTCATGATCTGGATATAAAGAGTGATTTTGTAAACAAGTTAGAGGAACATAATATAGTTTACCTCTCAGACCTGTGGAGATGGAATAAATTTATGTCCAAAGAAGAACTGGAACTTTTAATTGAAAACCAGATAGATAACTTTGACTATATTAAGTTAAAAAGTTTTTGTACAAACAAAATCAATGCAGACAAGATTAGGAGGGAAGCAATAAATTGGGAAATCATCTTTACATTTAAGGGTTCTGATAAAGGTCTCATCTCTAAAATATATAGAGAATTGTCTCATATTTATAAAAATTCAAGCCATTCTCCAATCAATAAATGGTCAAAGGATATGAACAGACAATTTTCAGAGGATGAAATTAAAACTATTTATAGTCATATGAAAAGGTGCTCCAAATCACTATTGATCAGAGAAATGCAAATCAAGACAACCCTGAGATACCACTTCACACCTGTCAGATTGGCTAAAATGACAGGAAAAGTTAATGATGAATGTTGGAGGGGTTGTGGGAGGGCTGGGACACTGATGCATTGTTGGTGGAGCTGTGAACGGATACAGCCATTCTGGAGAACAATTTGGAGCTACGCTCAAAAAGTTATCAAACTGTGCATACCCTTTGACCCAGCAGCATTTCTATTTGGCTTATATCCCAAAAAAATCATAAAGGAAGGAAAAGGCCCCACATGTGCAAGAATGTTTGTGGCAGCCCTTTTTGTAGTGGCTAGAAACTGGAAATTGAATAGATGCCCTTCAATTGGAGAATGGCTGAATAAATTATGGTATATGAATGTTATGGAATATTATTGTTCTGTAAGAAATGACCAGCAAGATGATTTCAGAGAGGCCTGGAGAGACTTACATGAACTGATGCTGAGTGAAATGAGCAGAACCAGGAGATCATTATACACGGCAACAACAGTACTATATGACGATCAATTCTGATGGACATGGCTCTCTTCAACAATGAAATGTTTCAAACCACCTCCAATTGTTCACTGAAGAAAGCCATATACACCCAGAGAGAGGGATGCGAAATGTGGACCACAACATAACATTCTCATACTCCTTGATTGATGTTTGCTTACATTGTGTTTCCTTTATCTGATATATCGTTTGTGTAGATAAGATTTTTCTTGCACACCAATGATAAGTTTGGAAATATGTATACATATATTCGATTTGCCAATATTTTAACATAATTAACATGTAGTGGATATCCTGCCATCTAGGGGAGGGGTGGGGAGTTGGGGGGAAAAATTTGTAACGGAAAGCTATGTAAGGGTTATTGTTGAAGAATTACCCACACATATGTTATGCAAATAAAATAAAAATTAAAAAAAAAAAAGATGAATGAGATTCTCCTCACTCCCCCCTCCCCCCCAAAAAATCATATGCTCAAACACATGTATAGCGTTGCCCCTTGGGAGAGGAAACAGCACAATCTATATTAAATATTACTAATACCACACAAAAATATTTGGAGTAAAAGAAAGATGAGGAGGATACAATGAATATGTCAAATAACATAAGTCTTATGTAAAATTTAAGGGAAAAGAAAAATTAAGTGCATCCCCTTCACCATGACTGGATCTGACAGCACATAGCATAGCATCCCAGGTTCAAAACTGGCAGGTTCTTAGTGACGACATAATTCAGGCCAAGCTGAAGCTCTCCAGGGTTGAACAGTCTCATGGAGGTCAGCCAGGGACCTCCAAGCAGGGACAAGTCTCGGCATGGACTTGGGCTCCCAGAGCCAAGGTGCTGCCCATGCATAAGAACTATACAACAAGCCGCTTCTTACCTTGCTGAGTCTCAACCTCCGTCCGGAGCTGGAGGAGCTCAACTTCTTTAGTCTGTAACTGTTCATTTAATACTTTCAAAGACTCAGAGTTGTCTTTATTCTAAGGAAAAAAGGCAAGACAGTAAGTATAAAAACCACATTGTAGCAATCTCTTTTAGTTTCCAAAAAAGTACTGGGGAAAAAAAGTTATATTTTAGTTTTTCAATAAATAGGTCAGGTCAAGAATTTTGAGTTTAGTTGTCATCAATTTATTTTTTTTCCCTTTCCTTATTTAGGATATTCTCTATTTAATAATTTTTTTTTTATTGATAGCATCACATGCCTGATGTCCTCACTGAATTTTAGAAATTTATCTTTGTTTCAATGTCACTTTAAAAAAATAAGTTAATGCTAGTCACATTTTAATATTAAAGGTTTTCACTTATTTAGTCTTAATTTTTTTCAGGAAATTAAACTATTACTTCCACTATTTTAAAAATTACTACCACCTACAATATTCTCAAAAATTATTAATCTATTTTTAGTATATTTATTTTTAAAACAGGAAAAATTTGAAAGAAAATTTAACATGCTTTAAGCATCTTTTTAAAAATATATTAACAGAGGGGAAAATAGTCATTTGTACTCAGCTAATCTGACTCCATTTCTCAAAATGACTTACCATTTTATCCAATTTGCTTTTCAAATTATCTCTGTCTAGGCAGACCTCCCGATAAGCATGATAGGCCTTGTTTACTTGTTCTCGTCCTACAGAGCTTGCTTCTTCATCTAATCGGGTTTCAAGAAGCTAAATACAGAAGAATAAATAGGGGGAAAAACTCAAGAATTTATACTATTTAATTGGGTTTTTAATTTTAATTTACCTCAAAATATAGTTTTGGGCCAAAAAAGAAAAAAAAACCCAAAAATCAAAGGGTAATTGGATTAAAGTTCGATTTTTTACTAAATTAATACATAAATAGAATTTTAAAAAAGTAATACACAAAAGGAAAGCATCAACCTCTTGCTTGGAAGAATATTTCCGCATCAATTTCTTTGAATGATAACTTCTAGGAGCAATTAATAAGCGATATTCATAAAATTCAATTCAGCAAATATTAACTCACCAATTAGATTCTGGCTTGCTTTAACTTATTCAGGTCATTAATGTGTATTGGGGGGAAGTGCCACATAAAGAAATAACTCTTGAACACATTTTTGAAAGTTGACTATAAAGCACATTTCTATATACCAAATCATACTTTCCCACTAACCTATTATGACTTGAAGCTATATTGCCTTGAAAAGTTGAATCCTAGGTATTCATATAAATTCAAGTTTCAAAAATCAACTTTCTAAAGAAAAATGCTAATATTCTGTAAATTGATAATCCTAAAAACAGTCCTCAAATGTAAATGTTATTAGGATTTTGTTTTTTAAACTGGCACAGAAGATAAAATTTTTAAAAATCACTTAATTTCTAAAAAATCCTTTCCAAGATTTTACAGCAAGATAATGGAGCTCTGATTGACTGAATAATAAATTCTAAGACTTTGTAGAAGATGATAGCTTTTAGAAATGGAAATGAAAAGATTAAAAATTCATAAAGAAGCAGATTCAAAACATTACAGTAAACATAGAGAAAAGTATATTTTCTAAAAATCAAAGTTGAGTAAACCTAAAAATCCTTCAGTTTTAATTTTATACATTTTACATTTTAATTTATATAGAAATCATTCCATCATTTTTAAATTCTAAGGTGGCAGGCTTTTATGAAATGTATATTTTACACACCAGCCCTGAAGTTAGGAGGATCTGAGGTCATATTTAACCTCAGACACTTAACACTTCCTAGCTGTGACCCTGAAGGAAAGTCACTTAACCCCAACTGCCTCAGCAAGAGGGAAAAAAAAAAAAAAAAGAAATGTATATTTTATAACATATACATTTAAATATACATAGAGACCATAAGTTGTCATGGATATACAAAATGGAACCATCACAACAAAACCTTAAGACTAAATTCTACCAGATAAAGTCTCTGTCTAAATTCTCAGTAGTTCCTACTTCCTATATAAACCCATTGGTGGGCTTTCCTTCAAAGTCAAACCTATTTTGACTTTGTAATAGATAAAAATCCATGTTTTCTATTAGCATTCTACAATACAAAATAAAAGTTGTCCCAAGGAAGTGATCACAACATGAGAATCAAAAATATAATGCCAAAAATTATTTATTCACACACACACACACACACACACACACACACACACACACACACACAC
>JAJPUD010003431.1:151877-168540 GCA_023553655.1 Myrmecobius fasciatus
AAAAAAAAAAAAAAAAACCCAAAAAAAATAAGGAACAGAAAACAGTCCTTTCAAAGAACCTGCAATAGCAGCCAAAAGCGAGAGAGGAAGACTGCTCTCCCTGGGTAAAGAGAGGGCATTTCCTCACCAGGAATTCCCTCTTTTAATAAAATTTAAACTCCATTCTCCCAAACCTTTGAAGTCAAACTAATGAAAATGAGCAGATGGACCATTATTCTTTAGTAATTAAAGTATTTTAAAGTTTAATATAATAAAACCACACAAGAAAAATACCTTTTCTTCGAGAAATCGTATTCTTTTCTTTAAGAGAGAATTCTCCTTCTCTGAATCCTTAAGTCTCTTTTTGATGTCCTCATATGCAGTGACAAGGGCAAAGTGGGATGCCATAGACTCATCTCCTGTATAGATTGACATAGGAGTGATGGTATCTCTCCTCTGGGTCTTTTCATGGTTCAGAATGCAGATGTCATCTTCCACAAGTGCATCCATGATAGCTGTTTAAAAGAGAAACCAGAATTATATTGGGGCATGTTTATATTTTTTTGGGGGGAGGGGGGAGTGAGGAGAATCTCATTCATCTTGCTAGGACAGTGAAAGCTAGGGGCATTATTTTAACACAATTCTTAAAAATTCTTAAAAAAGCAAATAACATGTTATCAATGCAGTGATAACTGAATTTTTCTCTTATGTGATAAAACCAAGAACATAAGTCAATGTTTTAACCTTTACCATCATTGCCATTTTTGAGCTGTTTTAAATTCACCTTAAGTTACCATGAGAGCAGCTTTTGTGTGGCTCCATAGCACATATAGGGAGCTGAGAAGCGAGGCAATGCACCATAGAAAGATGCTTACGATAAACTAAGGTCTTGCAGATGCTATGACCACACTCCAACCACCATAACTCATGCTAGAAATGTTCTTCAAGGTCCCCACTCCGCCATCTCCACAGGGCAGAAGTGTTCTGATGTTGTGGGATTTCACAAGTCAGGGACTCCAACTTTAGGGGTCTCAGTTTCCTCTGAGAGAGCAGAAGTTGAGGACCTCCAAGATCCCTTACGAATCTGAATCACTCATTGTAGTGCAGACAGGCCATCACACGATGGATGGATGGATGACTTGACTTTTGTCCCCCCTGGTTACTAGCACCTACAAGCAAACAAGCCAGTGCACCAAACCCAAGTTCTTACTTAGTGTGAAAGCACTAATTCAACAAGCATCTGCCGCCCATTATCCGGAGAACTCCCTCAGGCTGGCCGCCATGGCTGCAAAGACATGGTCTCAGAAGCCTGGCTGGTCCTGACCTGAGCCAGGCCTGCAATGACGGAACTTTGCGTGGCTCCCGCTCCCCTTTCCAGTCTTCCTTTCTCACCCTCTGTGGTCCAGCTGCAGAGACAGCACCCTCACTTATGGACCACCCTGAATGCCCAGAAGGCAGCCTTCCCTCCCTCCTTCCTTGCCTCTCAGTATCCTTAGTTTCTGTCCCATCTCAGGATGAACAATCTTGGCTGGTGAAGACCCCTTCTCAGAATACTGTTTTAACAGGATTACAAATGATATCAGATTGAAACTAAGTGATTTAATACTTTTTAAAAACCCAAGTGCATTGGCTGCAAGTTAAGACTCCTCACCTATACGCTATATATCAGTATAAATGTTATGCTTTCTCAGAAAACTATCCACTCCTTGAGAGTAAAGGTTGTTTTAAGCAACGTTTTTGTTTTTATGTCTGACTCCTTTTATACTGACCATATCTTCCCTCCTCCCCTCACCAAACACAGTCTATATCTAGGATCCTACAATGAGAAAAGCTTTCAGGGATCTTTTCAAGCTAGGGTGGGGAGGGATGCTGACATGTATGTGGAAGGGTGTTACTCTAGCATGGTGCAACAGAAAGAAGAGTGACCTGGAGTAAAGCTCCTAGGAACTAGAAATCCAATTCAGCTACTTAATAAAAGGATGACTATGGACAAGTCATTTAACTCTTCTGAACTCAGTTACTTTATAAGGGACAGCTATGTGGCACAGCAGATAGTTCAAGTGCAGCCTCGGCCAGTTACTAGCTGTAACTTTACCTGTCTGCCTTGGTCTCCTAATATGTAAAATGAGCTGAAGAAGGAAAGAGCAAATACTTGTCAGTACTTTTGCCAAGAAAACCCCATGGATAGTGTCCATAGAATAATCAGGAATGATCAAATGACTGAATGACGACTTATTCATATGTAAAATGGTGATACTATTAGTTCAATCATAGGTTATTCTAATTTTTTAAAAATTTGTTAAACTGTAAAGCATTATATATAAACATGAGATCTGATTCATGGAATTACGATTGTAACAGCTGACTGATCAAGATTCAAGATTTATAAAGCATTTTATCTTATGTACCTTATCTTACTAAACAAAGAATCTGAATTAAAAATATTACTAAAGGCAAAAAGACACAGGACATATTAAAGGAAAGACAAATAGTGTACTTTGGCAGGAGCCTAGCATATGTGTGGTAACACAGATTAGTATCAGATGTGGAAGCCATGAATATCAAGATAAGGAGCTTAGACTTTTCTCTGCAGACAATGGAGGGTCAGGGCAGGACAGTGTAGGAGAGAGCTTGAACTTGGGAATCAAGAGAACTCTGGGCAGGACTCCAGCCTCCACCTTATAAGCTGTGTGATCCCAAGTCATTAACTTTTAAACTCCATTTCTTTAACTCTACAATGGGTATAACAACACCTTCCTCATGATTATAGTCAAATGAAATATAATGCAAGCAAAGTGTTTTTGCAAACCTTGAAAGCTGATATAAATGTCCAGCTCTTTCCTAGCAATGGAGTAGATCAGCAATTTGTGTTAGGAAGACTGAACTAGCAGCAATAAATGGGATGGATTAGAGGCTGGAGAGAGTATAGACTAGAGGATGAGTTCAGATATAACTGGAATAGTTGGAATAGAGAGGAAACTGGAAAGCCTCAACTGGCAAGTGAAATCAGAAAAGGAGGAGAAAAAAAAGATGACATATACACTGGGAGGACCTGATTATTAATTAGTTGTTTATGGGAAAGAGTTAAAGATTTCAAGGTTTCTAGACTGAGTGACCACAGAATGATAGTGCCCCTTAGGAGAAATGGGAGCAGAGGTGATATGCTGTTGATGTGGCCAGTGGAGAGAGAGAGAGAGAGACAGAGAGACAGAGTCAGAGACAGAGCAGTGAATATCACTTTCTTTTCTACAACTCCCAGGACAAATTTTCTTCCCTTCTGTCCATAACCTAAGGAGGGGTCACCCATGCCTTGGCTCCCTGGACAACAAATTGTCTTTCTTCTTAGGCTTCTCCAAGAATTTTCCCCCTGGGATACATTTGTGGAAACTCCCTAACAATTATCTTTTCAATATGATTTGCTGGAAATTATTCCTTTCCCTTAAAGCTTCTTAAACTGTGGGTCATGTAACCGAATGGCATTCATTAAAGAGGTGACAACAGTGAAAGCTTTCTGTTCACCACAACCAAAAATGACGTCACGTAATGTGTCCAAGGTATTTCTGGCAGCACTTACCATGCTGTGACACCTGACTTCACTGCAGCCTTGGTTCTGAACACACTACATGAGCACTTTGCACTGTGTACCCACAAATGCTGCCAGAAATACCCTGGCTCAGATTCGATGGGCGCACCTAAAAATGTCTCAGGGGGAAAGGGGGTTGTGAGTAGGAAAAGTTTAAGAAGCTGCTCTAGCTGTTGCACATCAGCTGATACCCCAACTATTTAGTCTCCCCCCCCCCAACTTCTGGCCTGCAATGAGACCCAAGCTCCCTTTCAGTCCAGACTGTGGAGCGGTTGGTGATCTTCCCAAGAGCCTATTCCATGATAGTGCTGCAGATGAAGCATCTGCCGGGCTAATGCCTGCACCCCTCCTGCACCTCCTATCAGGCAGGGGCAGCTTCCAGTCTCTTCGTTTGGTTCCAAGGTAAGCTGAAAACTCTGCAGGTCACTAACAAACAGCCCTTCTCTTGGCCCTGTTTGGCTCTGGGTGGCTGAATCCTGGCTCAAGGCTGACTAGGCTACATGTCTCTCACTAACAACAATACCCAGGGTCACTACTCCCTTGTTTCTCCCATAGACATGCAAAAATACAGGAGAGTTTAGGGTCTTAGAAATCAAGGAAAATGTCTAAGAGAGAGACAGGTGAACAATTAAAACAACAGCTATTAAGTACCTACTAGCATGAGGTGTATGCTATGGGCCAAGAAAACCAGGATGAAAAGTAACATGTGCATGCTACACCAGTCTGAGGAGCAAAATGAATATTGATGACACCCCTCTACCTCCAAAAAAGGATCTTTTTACTCACAGGGAATGTTAATCTATGATTAATAGACCACTATTTTATATGACTTTACTTTTAATAGGTGAATCATCAATTTATTACAATGATACCTAAATTAGAATTTAATATTAAATAACCTCTAATATTAATAGAACTGGTTAACATAACGGACAGCCCTCACACTACTCCCCTCTTAGATCAGTACCTTTTCATGGGGAAGGGGTGTACATATAAACTATGCCAGGCAAGGTTACCCAAGATGGGCAGGTCACAGTGGAGAGGTCAGACAAAAGGTTATCTAAGTGAGAAGGAAATGAGAAAGCACTCCAGGATCTTTGCTAAGAAAACTCCACAGACAGTATTAAATGATAAAAGCAATGACAGTGGAAGATGAACCCCTAGAGCTGGAAGGTGTCCAACATGCCAGTGGGGAAGAGCTCTAATACTGATGAAGCTTCTGGGCCAAAGCCAAAAGGAAGCTCAGCTGCAGATGTGTCTGGGGCTCAAAGGAAAGTCTGAGGCTGCAAAGATCAATACTGCACGGGGACCTGAAATGTCAGATCTAGGAACCAAGATAAACTGGATGTGGTCAAACAGAGGCTGAAAAGTTTAAACATCAACATCCTAGGTGTCAGTGAACTTAAGTGAATGAGAATGGGGAAATTTAATTCTGGTGATCACTATATACCACTGTGGGCAAGAATCTCTCAGAAGAAATGGAACTACCCTCAGTTAATAAAAGGGTGAGAAAAGAAGGCCCGGGGAAGAATCTAAAAAATGGCCAATGTGATTTGTCTGATTTTTAGGCAACTTATTCAACATCAGAGTAATGATGAGGTCCTAGGCAGCCAGGTAATCTTTAGCACAAAAGATTATAATATTTTTCAGGGCAAGCAGAGAAGGGCTGGGATGGCACCCGCAAAAGTGGGCTTTTTGTTCAAGTGGACATTTGATTACAGTCCCACATCAGGTGGAGGTCTCAGGAAACTCTACTTTTATGGAATGCAGTCAGAAAGCCAAGTTAAGTATCAAACCCTCAAAGTTATATTTCCTCTATAAAAGATCTGCTCACACAGTAGATTCTAGCTAACTCTTTTTTAGGAAGCTAAATCCCTTTTAGGGTTAGGCCACCAGTAATCCCCTTCCCTAGCTAATCCTTTCTGCTAAACTTCTTTATGAATTTAGTCTGCCAGTCAATGGTATAATCCTGCCTCATGGCATCTTCCCCTTAACGTTGTCTTCCTTCTGATTACTTCTAGGAAACTAAAAACTTAAGGATTTAGCCCTCTCTTAACAACATAATAAAATCTTTGCCCCTTCATTTGGAGGATGTCTACAAATTCTTTTGAGATGACGTGTGACACTGGCCCATAACCCCATTATAGTTTTAGGGTATCACTTCATACCCCATCACTTTGGTGGCTTGGGTGCAGGAAGAGTCTGCTGCACCCTGTAACCTCAACATTTTGGTAGCCCTGTACAATGATAGTCTGACAGTCTTTCCTGATCCTCAACAATAATGTAAGTCTACACTTCAATCACTGATGACTAAGAGGTAAAAATTGATCAGTTTTATGAAGAACTACATCTTCTAGAAATAACCCCCCCAAAGATGTTACATTTATCTTAAGGGGTTGAAATGCTAAAGCAGGAAATCAAAAGACAATTGGAATAGTAGGCAAGTTTGGCCTTGGAGTGCAAAATAAAGCAAGGCAGAGACTCATATTTTTCAGCGACTCCAAAGGCAACCCTATTCACAGACACTACTAGATGGTCAATATCAAAATTCGACTCAAGACCTGGAGCTGACTGTGGCTCAGATCATCAGCTTCTGCATGCAAAATTCGGACAAATTGAAGAAAGGAAAACCATCAGATCTAAATAACATCTTTCATGAATATGAAGTGGAAGTGATGAACACATTTAAGGGATTAGATCTGATAGATGGAGTGCCTGAAGACCTGTGGATAGATTTTCAGTGTTGTACAGAAGGCAGCAACCAAAAAAACATTTCAAAGAAAAAGAAAAGCAAGAAAGCAGAATGACTTATGTGGCTTTACAAATAGCTAAGGAAATAAGGAAAAGGGAAAAAAAGTAGAAAAGAAAAGTTATACTCAACTAAAAGCAGCAATACAGATAATAGCAAGGAGACAAAAGGCTTTTTTTTTGTTTGTTCGTTTCTTTTAAAGAAACAGAAAACAACAAAATGGGAAAAACAAGAGATCTCTTAAAGAAAATCAGAGCCAGAGACTTGGAGCTGATTGTGGTTCAGACCACAAACTTCTCAGTGCAAAATACTAACAATCTCAGATATGCAAACAATTCGACTGATGGCAAAAAGTGAAGAAGAATTAAGAAGTCTCTCTTGAAGAGGGTGAAAGAGGAGAGTGTAAAAGCTGGCTTGAATCTTAAAATTGAAAAACTAGGCTCTTGGTAACTAGTCCCATCACTTCCTGGCAAACAGATGAAGAAATAGAAGCAGAGTCAGATTTTATATTCCTGGGGCTCAAAGATCACAGCAGACAGTGAATGCAGCATGAATGCAGCCATGAAATTAAAAGATGCCTCTTGCTTGGAAGGAAAGTTGTGATAAATCTGAACGAAAATAAAAAGCAGAGATATCACCTTGCCAACAAAGATCCATATAGCCAAAGTCCAGTAGCACTGGAAAGTTGGTCTATAAAATATGACAATAAGGTTGTGAGAATTAGATCATAAGGAAACGGATCAACACTTTCATATTGTGTTTGAAACTTCTGAGAGTCTCTTGGATAGCAAGGAGTTAAAATCAATACTTAAAGAAATTAATTTAGGGTAATCATTGGAAGGTCAAATACTGAAGCTGAAGATTAAATACTTTGACCACATAATAAGAAAGGTCTCACTGGAAAAGATCCTGATGTTGGAAAAGATGGAAGGCAATGACAACAATTCTCAGTCTCAAGATATAGTTTTCCATTATTAAGTCAGGCTGCATATAATATACTTTAAAATGTATTTGCTTATTGTTTATAATGTATTGAAAAACCACTGAAGTATTAAGTTGATTAGATTTTTCCAAATTATACAGTATTTTAGAATACCAAATGGAAACTTTATTGGGGAAAGGGCAGAGCAGCTGTTTTTTCAACAGCAAAACCTTTACATTGCAGTTCATGCATACCCTCCAAGTATGACTATGAATTCACTGAAATATATATGGATTGTAAATTGTTTTGACATAAAAATGGTATAGAATAGAAGTTATGAGAAGGAACTCTCCAATAACATCAGTGTATCTCAGATGCTGGGAGTTAGGAAGGACTTTATTGGCCATCCAAGTCCCAGAAAAGAAATTCCCAGTCTAACAATCTCTACAATTAATCATCCACCCTTTAACTGAAAACTTACAAGGAAGGGAACATCTCCTTTACATGCCCCAACTCTGGAGGCAGCTCATTTTACTTCTTCATAGTTCTATGTTAGGAAGTTTCTCCTGCACCCAGTCTAAACTTGCCTCTCTACAGTTTCTAAACAATGCTCTTGATACTTTTCTTTGGGAACCAACAAAGCAAGTCTAGTCCTGCCTTACAGGGGAGACCATTAAAAATACAACAAGACATTTATCATGTTTCCCCCAAGTCTTCTCTTCTCTGGGCTAAATACAGCAAGCTCCTCTGACCCATTTTCATAGTGCATGGATTCAAGACCTATGTTATAGAGGACTGAAATGTACCACAAATTTTTTATATGAAATTTCAGAACAAATTTCATGTTGCAAGGAACCAGATGTTAAAATTTGCATTTTAATTGTTTGTATCTTTACAAAAACAAAAAAAAACCCAATCAAGTCACTAAGAAATTAGATATATCAGTGACTGCCAATCAGGCTCCTATATAACCACCAACCTGCTTAGGGAAGATACACAATACTGGATATGCACCGAACAATTTAGGTGGACAGCTCAGCAGTCCATGTCTGCATTGTTACTGACAAATTCCTCCCCAAGTTGCTCCACTTTCCACTACACACTGTTCTACTCACAGCCAGTTACTACTCAGATATATAGGACTTTTCCTTTTCTGGGGGGGGGGGGGGAGAAGAAGGGGAGAAGACTGGATTGTATCCAGATTTCACTGTCTATCTAGGGGAAGAGAAGGGAGCAAGCATTTATTAAGCTCCTACAATGTACCAGAAACTGTGCTAAGTGTTTTACAAATATTCTATCACTGATTCTCACAATAATCCTCTAAGATAGGTGCCATTATTCCTATTTCACAACAGAGGAAACTAAGGCAAAGAGGTAAAAGAAGATTATTACAAATGCTTGAGCAGTCAAATTGATGTCATAAATTTGATCATCTCGAATAAAAGTACCAGGTTGTCCTAGTTCTGCTAGTTAAGTGTCTGGGAATTCTAAGCAGGCTAACTTCCTTGGATCAATGCAAATTGGAAACTGTGCCTGCAAGTTTAGTCTTAAAAAGTCAAGAGCCAGAATCAGTCAGTATAGATGTGTTAGAACTTCAACCTGGATTCAAGTTCAACTTCGAAGTTGAGTTTTTATCCTATTTCTGTCTCCACCACCACTGGAAGGCAATGCAGGTTAGAAGTAAGTAATATGGAAAAATTTTATTTTACAAATTCAAAGGACTATCTTTTGAACAACCTTCTTATGCTGAGTAACAGCATAAAATGTTCAGTGAAGCTGTAAGTGTAAAGAAAATTTTTCACATGAAATCACAAGTCTGGACCAAAAACAAACAAACAAACAAAAAAAAACAAAACTTCTTTTACCATGAACAATAGAATAGTACTGATTTTTAGACTATTAACCTGGTAGTACATTTATACTTACAAGACATGCCTGAACACAGAACAGCTACTATGTTTACAACAAGGTGTGTTGTGAGTTATAGCTATCAGGGTGAGGGTTAGAGGAATGACAGAAACTCTTTATTGTATTAAAAAAAGCTGCACCCACTTAATTATTCTCCTTCCCCCTTCTAGCTGTAGAAAGGGACATATAGTGGCTAAAAAGGAACTACATGGGGCCAAGGAAGAGGAGGTTGGCTATGTCTGGAAGGGTTCAAAGGGCAGTGAAAATTCAGTCTGTCAATGAAGGCAATTATGGCATTAGGCAGCAGAATAGCTTCTGAGGTCAAATCGGGAAGTAGAAAAGTGACAAATAGTCATTCTCCTCAATACTGAGAACCTAAAATATTGTTTGTTTAGAGCTCTGCAAAAGGAGTGTCATGGGAGGAGTCAGTCTGAACCCAACTGTGGATTACTGGAGGATATGCTTAACAGGCAGCCAGCACTATCAGGAGTCTTTTGTTTTTTGTGGTTGTTGAGGCAATTGGAGCTAAGTGACTTGCCTAGGGTCACCCGGCTAGGAAGTGTTAAGTGTCTGAGGCCAGATCCTCCTGACTTCAGGCCTGGGGCTAGATCCACTGTGCCACCTAGCTGGCCCCATCAGGAGTCTTTTTATGGGACTTCCAGTACCAGAGCCTGGCAAAAGCTTGGGAAAAGCTCTTCCTGCTCCCATCAAAAAGCACATGCATTTAATAACATCTTCCTACAGCACAACAACAGCCCTGCTCTAAAGCTCAGGGGAACCCCAACAATGGTGGAGCCAGTTGCTGTATCACCTGGGGCCTTTCCTGAGTTAGGAAAGTGGCTGAGGGGATCATGGAAGTGCTCTAGCACAATCCAATCTCTAACATACTCCCTAAGTGTGTTTCTCATTCTCCAGAGTGAGAAAAGCCCATGCACTGTGGCTACCCCTGCTTCTGGAGACCATGTGCCCCCTCCCAGCCTCTGGGCAGCTCCCACCCTTTGCTCCTACTCAGGCCTGCTAGGCTCAATCCCACTTCCTCAAACCCCTTAGAATGCCCCCCACAAGTCTTCTCCAGGCTGACGTATCGTCAGTTCCTTGAACCAATCCTCCACCAGCACTCCTTCTTGCTGCCCCCTTTGTTCCAGTTTACCAAAGTCTCTCCTAAAGAAGGGAGAGCAGGCCTGAGCAAGCTGCCCCATGGGACGGCTGGGAGGGAGGCCTGGACAATGGGGCCTGGACAGCACCCCAGGAGGATGGAAAAGGGAGGGCCTGGAGAGTGCTCAGGAAGGACCTAGGGTGGGGGCCTGGACAGCGGGAGGACAAATCCTACCCTCATGCCCTCCACCAACAGGCTGCCTTTCCCCGGGAGTGGGGGCCGGGAAGGGGATGGATCTGAAGCAAAGCCACCAGCCCTCAGATGAGACCCACGGAGAGTGGGCAGGGGCTTCTCTCCTCCCCCCTGCGGCCAGGCTCCCTGACCCACATTCGCGCCTCAGTTTCCCTCACAGAATGACCTTCGAGGCCCCTTCTAGATCTAAATCTAGGATTGCCACAACCAGAATAAGCGCTTCTCTCTCCTCTCTGGTTTTGGGGACTCAGCTTTCCCTCTCCTGGGGGGTACTGCCTTGATAGCAACTCCAGCAAGCAGACCCCTCCCAGGAGGGGGAGAGGGGAGCTCCCCGAGTCTGCCTGTGCAGCTGACACCTCCATTACAGGAGCGGGGCCTCCGAGCACCTGGGCACGCGACTCCCTCCCCTGAGGATTAGGAGAGACGGCCCAGAGGTGCAAACCTAAAGCGCCGTATTAGTGCTGCAGGCTATGGACAGCAGCATTTACTGGCAGAGGATGGAAAGGCGGCTATCAGCCCCTGTAAAGGCCAGAATTCTGGCTCCTGGGGTGGGGGAGGAAAGAAAGGGGGCCCCCTCCCCTACCCCGCTTCGGCCTGGGGAGCAGGATTCACACCCGGAAGCAGGGAAGGCACAGGAGTGCCCAGGCCGGGAGAGGGATGCAGAAAGGGAAGGCTCCGCTGGTTCTGAGTTCAAGGCTTCGCCACCGCCTCCGAGCAGTCCTCGGCCCCGGAGGGCAGGGGGTCCCAGCCCGCCCGGCCCCCCTTGGTCCGCCCCTCCCCGGCCCGGCCCGGCCCGGCCCAGCTCACCGTCTCGTCGGCACTTTCGGTTTCCCCGACGTGCAGAACGAGCTGAGAACACCCCGGGTCAGCGGGGTCACGGCGGGCTTCCGGCCTTCTCGGGGCCGCGCCGGCTACGGCGCCGGCTAAGGCCAGGCCTCGGGCTCTCTGCACCCATGTCGCCCGGGCCCCTCCCCTGGCCTCGAGGCCGGGCCGCTATCCCCCTGTGCCTGAGGGCGCGGACTCGGCGAGGGAGGGGGAGGGCTGCCGCCAGCGCGGCCCCGCGGAGCGCGCCCCCGAACCGAGCACGAGCACTCGCGAGCACGCCTAAGAGCCCTAGCGCGGGAGACAGACCCGGCGTTCGGTCCGCGCGGCCACGCGACGGAGCCGGAAGTGTCGGCCGAGTCTGAGAACGCGAGACCCAAGAAGGGGCGGGGCGCCAGGCAGCGGACTACGAGTCCCGTGAGGCTCCGCAACGGGGGCGGGGAGAACGGCGCCGAACGGGGCTTGGCCGGGGTGTCGCCCAGGAGGCAGGCGCTCGTGCGTCACTCTCACTCCCGTCAGCTAGTGAGTCTGTGGCGAAGGCGAAGGAGGAGGAGCCGCAGAGCGGGGTAAGCGCCATGGCTGCGGGGGCGGGGCAAGGGGGACCTCCCCTTTTCGCTCGGATGCACCGGAGGTCCTCTTCTTCTGCGTCAAGTGAAGTCCAGTTATCCCAAGGCCCCGAATTGTGTCTCCCCTTTTGAGGGGTCGTCTCCCCTTAGAATGTGAGCTCCTAGAGGGCAGGCGCCGTATGGCCTGTAGTGTCCCAGCGGTCACCTCGGCCACCGCTAACTTTAATGAAAACTAGGTAGTGACTAAAGGAAACCGTTCTCTTGGTGTAGACGTGGGGAAAATAAATAAATAAATAAATAAAAAACCCTGAGGAGTCGAGGTCCTGTCCAGTGCTGAACCCTGGCCGGACGAGCCAGACGGGGAATCTCGGCTTATCCGCTCGGGGCCACAGCAGCCCCCAGCTGTTGGACAGGTGCGGCTTTGATTAGGCGGGATACTTTTTATATATTATGCTTTACCGTATGAGTTCATAACAATTATAGCTATATATAATAGATGCAGCTACATTATGTACAACACAGTAAATGTTTAATACGTAATTACATATAAACATACATGACTATAGCTGGGTTCCATCTGTTTTAATATATAAGAATTACACACCTGTATGTAACCCTATGTAACACCCATCCTTTACGTGTGTATATTTTTTCTTTCACATAGGAAATTGTTACAAGGGAAAAAAAAATGTGTCTGTTAAGAGCCATTTAGAAAACAGCCAAAAGAAAATATAAAGCATAGATTTCCTGGCCGTGTTCAGAGACGTTTTCTTTTGTAATTGTAAAGGATTCGTCATGTAATTGTAAATTCGTCATGTTCCAGAGACATCTGGCGGATAGGTAAAAGAAACCCAATTACAGCTAGGATAGGACAAGGTAGAGTCAATTAGGTTCTCACTTAAACTCATTTTCAACTTCTGGAACATCTGTTGTTTTTCAGTATAGCCTCTGACTTCAGGACCACCTGTAATTCTGGAGTGGTTTGCCATTTCCTTCTCCATGGAACTAGTGGTCAATTTTGCCAGGCAATCCGAGGTAAAGGGATTTGCCCAGGGTCACACAGCTAGGAAATGGCTCAGGCTGGATTTGAACTTGGAATTCTCTACTCCAACACCAGCAGAATATGTCTGGAACATAATAGGTGCTTTAAGAATGATTGTTGATTCGACTTCTGGAGCTTTTTGAGGTCTCCTGACTGCTTCTTCCCCCCCCCCCAGGTTTCCACTTTTGCCCTTGGTCCAATTGGAAACCTTCCAGATCTTCCCCCCTAGAACAAGCTTACCAATCTCTTCTCACCCTTCTCTAAGCTAAAAGTCCCCACTTATTTGGCTCAGACCACTCTCTATCCCCTTTAAAGCTTCCTTGCTTTAATTGGTTGATTAGTAAAAGAAACATTAAAATACTGTTGTTGCATAAAATGAAACTCTGAAACTAGAATTTAAAAGCTTTTTCTTTTTTCCAGTATTGACCTTCTCTATCCCTCACTCCCTCAAAAAATTCCTTCTCTGGATGCTTTGCAGACAGTGATACTACTTGCAGATTTAGAGCTGCCCCCCCTTGGGAACCCAAAAGTAAACAAATGCTTCTCTGGTCTTCCAAATAATTTATATTGCCTGGAATCTTCAATTCCCCATATCATGGGTTAGATTGTGAGCTCCCAATGGGTTTTGAAATAAGGGTTCACCTTTCCATCTGAGAATGGGAAATGATGGCTGGGTAATTAAGATGTGCCTTAAACAAACAAACAAAAAAGAGCAAAAGCTTGGTCTAGACTTGCAAAATTCTGGCTAAACTCTGTGTCGATTCCACTTACTTTGGGACACTTTTTCAGTTCAAATTTTTTTTCCCTCTATGTGGAGCTATAAGCTTTTATGATTTCCCCTTTAAGAATTTTCTTAAAACTGCCCCAGAACCAAGGCTCAAACACATCCTCCCCATTAAATAACTTTCAAAGATTGCTATGGAGTACATTTATTTATTCTTTGATTCACTTTTTAATGTGCTTATTGCTTTGTCCCCATATCTTGGTGAGACTGCAAATTCATAGAACAAGTTGGATTAAAATCACTAATATATATTTTTTAAAATCAGAATTTTAAGATTTTTAATGAGAATTCTTAAAGTAAATAAACTATATATGTGAAGCCATGGGGGTAGCCCAAAGTACTCACAGCCTGTTCATAGCACAATGCAAGACAGACCAATCTGGAAAAGTACCAAGACTAGTAGGTGTATCTGTTGTCACAAAATCAGCTTTCATAGAAAAGTATCAGAATGTGTTGTTACAGCGAGTGTATACACAAATGACATCACAGACATTAAAAGTCTAAAGCAAAATGAGGCAGTTAGAAAATAGAAAGGTGGTAAGCAAACCAGTTTCTTCACTAAGGCAAGTATGCCTTCTTCTAATGGAATAAAGACAAAAGTATAGAAAGAAAACCATAGAGCATTGTCATTATTGAGTGTTGACTCAAAAATAATAAAGTACTGGTAAATAGAATCCATTAAAAATTTTATCCATCATGACCAAGGATTTGTAAATGGAATTCAGGTATAGTTTATTATCAGGAAAATAATAAAAATAAATCTTAATAATAATAAAACTAACAAGTACATTATTATGTTTATAAAACACAAAACTCTTAAAATATCACGTTCTAAAAACATCAAACGATGTAGGAATAAAAGTTTCTATAATTTGAACTACTTTGTATAACAAATGAACATTATAGTATAATAGAGAAATATCAACAACAGAAACATTCCATTAAAAACAGGTCTTATAAAGGGATAGCTAGAGTAGAATAATATTTTTAAAAATCTTACCAATGTGCTGAAGTCTGTGATCATTAGAATAGGGAGCTCCTAGTGAAGGAGACTTTTCCAGAGAGCTACCTAGGTTACTAAAAAGTTAATTAGTCTGCTCAGTGGGGTCACACAGGCAGGATATGGTGAAAGATGAACTTGGGTCATGGCTTACAATCCACTTCACTAATTCTACTTCTCAGCAATAGTGTTAAATCATAAAAAAGAAATTAAAGGAATGAGCTCGAACAATAAATAGGTTAAAATATATAAGCACATATATTAACTATATGTTTTATGTAACTCTACTTGATATGGCTAGAAAAGTTAAGATAATCAAAAATGGCTGTGTGACCCTGGGCAAGTCACTTAACCTCAATTGCCTCAGCAAAAAGCAAAAAAAAAAAAAAAAAAGAATCAAAAATGAAGGTTGTAAATGACTTAAATAATCATATATAAGCCCCCACAAATAATCTACATTTCTATATGATACCCTCTATGATTAAAAGAAATGACAGCATATGAAATATTTGGAAATTAACAAGACATGTAAACAAAACTCATTTACTGATTACCTGCTATGTGCTAAGTGTTAGGAACAGGTAAAAATAAACCAATCCCTGCCTTTAAGAAGCTTTAGTTAATTAGAAGAAACAATATGTACACATATAAATTATGTACATTACATAAATTATAAACTACATAAAATATATAAACTGTTTACATATATATTCAAAGCAAATGCAAGGTGATTTCATATCAGACAAGGAGGAATTAGCAGCTGGAAGGAATCAGGAAAGTCATCCTGTAGGAGTGATGAGATTGGGGTAGCAATACCTAGTTTGAAATAAACATGTGACAAATTCACAATGGCTATTCTCTTTGCCAAAAGGTAGGTTTATTTAGGGGAAAAGGTCACAGACTAAATAAGAAGTAAAATAGGTACCAGGAATGGCAAATATGAAATAGAGTTGGAAGAACAATAGGGTTACCAAGGAAAGAAATTTGAAAGAATCCATTAAAGGAATGTGTTCTGGGCATGTCTTTGACTAGCATGTTAAATTCAAAGAGGAATTTAGCAGATTAATAACCAAGAGTTAGCTAAAGTAGAGAGAAAGCCTCCATTAGAGGGTGCCTCATAGTGAGCTTAGTCCTGGAAAGAACTCAGCAAAGATCTGAGTAGATTTTTTTATAGGGAAAATACAGCTTTGGGAGTTTGTAAGGGAAAGCAGGGAGGTAAAGGTTAGGATTAAGGGAAGGATCAAGGGGCCAGTTACAAAAAGTGCACCTGGCAGACCAGATCCCAGACCTGTCTAAAGATAAGCTAATCAGTATCTCTTAAGTTGTTTAAACATGCACAAAAATTGGGGGATAGACAGTGGAGGTTGATAAAGAGTTTCATCTTCACCATTGCTCTATATAAACAGGATGGTCTAGGAATTGGTCAGATCTAATAAATAGCCAGATGGTCTTCTTCCTGACAGGAGAAGAGAGTTAAATCTACATTGGGAGGGAGTATTTGTGCTGAGCTTTGGAAAATGGCTGAACTTGGAGGAACTGCATTCCTGGCATGGGAACAGTTTGTTCAGAGACACAGAGATGGAATGCTCTGTATGAATGCAGTAGGAGAAATCCCATTATAATATGCATGGGACTCATCTGCATTCAACACTGAAAGACCTTGGGATAAAAAGCTATTCTGTTATTTCTACACCATGTTTTTTCCCCATCCATACTCCCCAGTTGGGGCATGCTATGCCTAGAAACACTGTCCAAGGAACCTGGAGGAATGGCCCACTTAGATCTTAGAAGAATGATTGTCATCTAGGGCTTCCTCTTCTGTACTGCTTATTCTGAGTTTTCAGAGGGGAGGAGAGAGTTTTGAGCCCATATTTATTTTGGCGAGCCTAAGCACGGGGCCCAACCATCAACCTTGGGAGGCAATCTTGAAAATTCCAGAGGTAATGGAATTCTTTTTTTT
>JAJPUD010003431.1:169585-207984 GCA_023553655.1 Myrmecobius fasciatus
CCTGCTATGTGCTAAGTGTTAGGAACAGGTAAAAATAAACCAATCCCTGCCTTTAAGAAGCTTTAGTTAATTAGAAGAAACAATATGTACACATATAAATTATGTACATTACATAAATTATAAACTACATAAAATATATAAACTGTTTACATATATATTCAAAGCAAATGCAAGGTGATTTCATATCAGACAAGGAGGAATTAGCAGCTGGAAGGAATCAGGAAAGTCATCCTGTAGGAGTGATGAGATTGGGGTAGCAATACCTAGTTTGAAATAAACATGTGACAAATTCACAATGGCTATTCTCTTTGCCAAAAGGTAGGTTTATTTAGGGGAAAAGGTCACAGACTAAATAAGAAGTAAAATAGGTACCAGGAATGGCAAATATGAAATAGAATTGGAAGAACAATAGGGTTACCAAGGAAAGAAATTTGAAAGAATCCATTAAAGGAATGTGTTCTGGGCATGTCTTTGACTAGCATGTTAAATTCAAAGAGGAATTTAGCAGATTAATAACCAAGAGTTAGCTAAAGTAGAGAGAAAGCCTCCATTAGAGGGTGCCTCATAGTGAGCTTAGTCCTGGAAAGAACTCAGCAAAGATCTGAGTAGATTTTTTTATAGGGAAAATACAGCTTTGGGAGTTTCTAAGGGAAAGCAGGGAAGTAAAGGTTAGGATTAAGGGAAGGATCAAGGGGCCAGTTACAAAAAGTGCACCTGGCAGACCAGATCCCAGACCTGTCTAAAGATAAGCTAATCAGTATCTCTTAAGTTGTTTAAACATGCACAAAAATTGGGGGATAGACAGTGGAGGTTGATAAAGAGTTTCATCTTCACCATTGCTCTATATAAACAGGATGGTCTAGGAATTGGTCAGATCTAATAAATAGCCAGATGGTCTTCTTCCTGACAGGAGAAGAGAGTTAAATCTACATTGGGAGGGAGTATTTGTGCTGAGCTTTGGAAAATGGCTGAACTTGGAGGAACTGCATTCCTGGCATGGGAACAGTTTGTTCAGAGACACAGAGATGGAATGCTCTGTATGAATGCAGTAGGAGAAATCCCATTATAATATGCATGGGACTCATCTGCATTCAACACTGAAAGACCTTGGGATAAAAAGCTATTCTGTTATTTCTACACCATGTTTTTTCCCCATCCATACTCCCCAGTTGGGGCATGCTATGCCTAGAAACACTGTCCAAGGAACCTGGAGGAATGGCCCACTTAGATCTTAGAAGAATGATTGTCATCTAGGGCTTCCTCTTCTGTACTGCTTATTCTGAGTTTTCAGAGGGGAGGAGAGAGTTTTGAGCCCATATTTATTTTGGCGAGCCTAAGCACGGGGCCCAACCATCAACCTTGGGAGGCAATCTTGAAAATTCCAGAGGTAATGGAATTCTTTTTTTTTTTGCTTTTTGCTGAGGCAATTGGGGTTAAGTGACTTGCCCAGGGTCACACAACTAGGAAGTGTCTGAGACCGGATTTGAACTCAGGTCTTCCTGACTTCAGGGCTGGTGCTCTAACCACTGCGCCACCTAGCTGCCCTGGTAATGGAATTCTTAAATTGACCCTCAGTCTCTGAGCACTGCATTGTGGGAGATGGTTTAAATTCCATACCTCCAGGAGGATGATCCAAAATCTGACTAGGCTTTCCAGAAGACATAAACCTTAAGGAAGTGGTTCAGATATTTTAATCATTTGAAAGTGAAATGGCCTCTTCCTCTGATTAGTAAACCAATCAATGAATGTTTATTCAATGTCTTACTATTTGCCAGGCACAGTGCTAAGTGATAAGAACAAGAGTCCAGAGACTTGTTTTCTTGCCCTCAAGAAGCTTACAATTTAAATGGAGGATTTTTGAATATCAGCTTCCTGGATGATTATTATTAAGAGTATTAGGTCTCTAGGTCATTTAAGTCTTTATAATTTATACTTTTGAGTCTTTTGGGTTGGAGAGGAGGAGAAAACATGGAATGATAAAAATAATAGCTGCCCACTTTTCTTATCTATAGTATACACCCAGTACCTTAACATATCCTTTTGAAAAGATCCTAGATTTGATTTCTACCTAAGTTTTTAGTTTAGTTCCCCCCCTCCCCGGGTCTAGGGCAAGGGCATACAAGAAAAGGAGCCAGACTCCTTTCTTTAGAAACAGTCTTCCCCATGGTTGACTTTAGTTTGAGTGTGAGTCAGAACTGAGAAGTCCTTTAGATGGGAAAGAGCATCCTTAACTCCCCCAGCCTAATTCTAATTTGTAATTACATGAACTAGACTTTATTTTTTATTTTTTTATATAAAGCTTTTTATTTACAAAACATATGAGTGATTTTTCAACATTGACCTTTGCAAAAACTTTTTTTCCCAAGCTTTTCCCCTCCTTCCCCCCACCCCCCACCCCTAGATAACAGGTAATCTAATACATGCTAAATAGGATAAATTATATGACAAATACAATACATGTATACATATCTATACAGTTATCTTACTGCACAAGAAACATCAGATCTAGAAAGAGAAGAAGAAAAAACAACCTAAGAAGGAAAACAGAATGCATGGAAATATTCACAGAAAGAGTTAAAATGCTGTGTTGTGGTTCACACTCAGTTCCCACAGGCCTCTCTCTGGATGTATATGACTATCTTCATCGCTGAACAACTGGTTTGAATCACATCTTGTTGAAGAGAACCATGTCCATCAAAATTGATCATCGTGTAGTCTTGTTGCCATGTATAATGTTCTCCTGGTTCTGCTGATTTCACTCAGCATCAGTTCATGCAAGTCTCTCCAGGCCTCTCTGAAATCCTCCTGTTGGTCGTTTCTTACAGAACAATAATATTCCATAACATTCATATACTATAATTTATTCAGCCATTCTCCAATTGATGGGCATCCTTTCAATT
Organism: Myrmecobius fasciatus; assembly: GCA_023553655.1. Taxonomy (NCBI): domain Eukaryota; kingdom Metazoa; phylum Chordata; class Mammalia; order Dasyuromorphia; family Myrmecobiidae; genus Myrmecobius; species Myrmecobius fasciatus. The sequence goes on from JAJPUD010003431.1 coordinate 172,486, forward strand.
TCTAGTTTCTTGCCACTACAAAAAGGGCTGCCACAAACATTTTTGCACATGTGGGTCCCTTTCCCTCCTTTAAAATCTCTTTGGGATATAGGCCCAGTAGAAACACTGCTGGGTCAAAGGGTATGCACAGTTTGATAACTTTTTGAGCATAGCTCCAAATTGCTCTGGTTGGATCCGATGAACTAGACTTTATAATGCATAAAGGAAAGTAATATTTAATAAGCCTGGAAGAGATGGGTCAAGCTGGATTGTGAAGGAGCATAAGTGCCAGCAGGGAAATTTATATATTCTTATAGAGGCAATAGGGAAACCCTGGAATTTTTTGAATAGAGGAATAAGACATTAAAATGAATGTCTTAGAAATATCACTTTGACAGCTGTGTGGAAGACAAGGTAGAAAAGGGAGAGAGACTTGAAGTTAGGAGATTTAAATAAGAAACCAATACAAAAACAACTTCAAAATGATCTTGACCAAGGAAGAACTAACTAAATAAATGGTGGGGTATTTCCTGCTCATAATTAGGTTTAAGAAAAGCATAGTGAAAATTGCAGTATTTCTCATAACTAAGTACAATGTCAATAGATTATTTTATAAAATTATATAAAATCATAGCAAAATGCACATGGAAAAACAGATGGGCTACTATATCATGAAAAAGTATGAAAAAGAAAACAGTGAAGAGAAGCTAGCACTATTAGATTTCAAAACATATCCTAGAGCAATCATTTAGATAACTGCCTACCACAGGGTAAAAAGACAGAAATAAGTAAATGGAACAGAATAAAGCAGAAGTGTCAAACCTACTGGGGCAACATTCCTTAGGGAGGAACCAGATTAAAATGTAATTGGAAAATACTTAACAAAATAAAAGTTAAAAACAGATAATCTTAATAGCAGATTCCTAAGGTAATATGCAGCCTTCAAGGAGTTTTATGCACATTTTAATGGTTCCTATTCCTATTTGAACTTGATTGCACTGTAATAAAGTCCTCAGAAAAAAGAATCCAGTGAATATAGATTACTTTGATAAACCCACATTAAAAACCACCACCAGCAGACTAATTAAAAAGAGAATCACAGAATTTTAGACTTGGAAAAGACCATGGAAGCATCTAGTCCAACCCATGCTACTGTAATATGCTCAACAAAAGTCTGTTTCTTCTGGAAGAACTTCATGAAGAAGGAATTTCCTGTCTGCAACACTGACACCTCTTTGACACAGATCACAATAGGAAGTTTTTCCTGATGTCAGCTCTAAATATATATATACATATATACATATATATATATACATACATACATATATATATATATATATATATATATATATGTATTTTGGTATCTTAAAAATTCATTTCACTTGGTTCTGCTTTCAGGGACAAAATAAGATAATTCTAACCCTTCATCTCCAGGCTAAAAGTACACAGACACTCTTCACATGAGATCGACTTGAGGCCATTCATCAACCTGGTTGTCTTCTGGACATGCTCCTTTTTATCAATGTCCTTGTTAAACTGGAGGCCAAGAGCTGTCTATAGTATTTCAGAAGTGGGATGGACAGAGCAGGATCCTATGGAATTATTTTCTCTTTTCTGGAAACAATGTCTAAAAAGGCAGCTAATATCAGGAGTTGTTTGTTTTTGTTGTTACTGTTGTTTGTGGGGTTTTTTGGTTTGTTTTATTTTGGCTTAGTTTTTTTGCCTCTTTTCTGGATCACGCTGAACAAAGGACCTCTCCAATAGGCTTGGTTTCAACTCCATGAAACAAGATGCCCCTCTCAGGATAAACTGATCACTTTTAACCTTATCACTGTGTTTTTAACTCAGTCTTGGATATTCAACACCCTCTCAAAGTCCACAATCTCTTCTACCCTCTGATTGGAAGGTTGAAGTGAGTTTTACTAAAGTCCTGCCAAAGGCTTTCTTTATAGAGGACAGAAATTAGATTTTCAGCTCAGTCCACTTTCCATCCATGGAACAAGATTCCCTCCAGCTTTCTTTTGTGTGTTATTTCCCTCCATTAGATTGTAAGCTCCTTGAGAGCAGAAACTCTCTTTTTTATTGGTATCCTCATCATGGGCTTAATTTGTTGAACCTATTTGAAAATACAGTAAGACAACCAGAAATCATAAAATGCAAAAAAAGAATAAAAATCGCTAATCACAAGAAATTAAAATAAAACAAGTCTTAGTTTAAAAGGATATGAAAGGCTATCTTCTGACCTCCACATTCACCATGACAAGTGGCCATATCAGATCAGGAAAGCATCCCAGAACTCAAGAAGTACCCTGAAGAAACCTCGGATCCTCATTACCCTTAGGCTATGTCCTTTAAGCTTCACACAGCAAGGAAGCCAAAAATACCTCTCAGACCAACAAAGTCTTCCCTGCCCAGTATGTATGATACTCAATGGAAGCTGTCAAAGGGTAAGGATCAGTTGTCACATTAGATTATTGACTCACTATCTTTTTCAGAGAAACTTTTGGGAAAACTGGATGACTATATAGCCAAATGGGGAAACATGGTGGGGTAAACTGTGCCTGAACAGAAAAAATGGGGAGGGTAGTCTTGATAGAGAAGCAATCTCCCACTTATTAAATGAAGCAATAGCAGCAGTGTTAGGCATCATGATCCACTGTTATGCTCTCTAGGGTATGAATGCGTTTTACTGTGCCTGGACCTTTATCCACTATGCCACCTACCTGAATGAATGATGAGTGAGTGAGTGAGTAACTGAATTTATGAATTAAAAAATATTAGATGCTACATGGAAAGAAAGCACTGTGTGAAGTTCCAGGGGTACAAATAAAAAAGTAAGGCATTCCTAGCTCTTAAGGAGATCACATTATGAGGAGAGACAGTCTTTAAGGAAGTTTTCAGCTCTCAGTTTGAACCACTAGACAATGCCAAAGATTTTGATGACAAGAGCTTTCTTTTCTGGATCTTCAGTGCTAAGTATGTAGCTCTTGCAGGAACAGTTTCCAGGTTGCATGTCCACAGTATGACGGTTACAGGAACTGTGCTAGAAACATTGCTATCAAAGTTCTTTAAGTTCAGGGTTCTAGGCTGTTTCCATGTTGTTTGATGTTGGTTTGACTTGCCTGACACATCAATATGCCCATCTGTCCCTCAGTGGCTTGTTATTTCTGCTAGCCTGATTGCCTGCCTTGAGGATAGCAACTGATTGGCAGTTAATGAGAATGACTGGCTGCTTCTTCACAGGAGTTATTTCCCTGAATGATCTCTGTGATGGCCAGGTTGAAAGCAGAAACTGGGCACTCTTAGAACTCTTGTACTTATCTGATTATTGGCAGCATTTGATCAACAGTTATTGCCAATAGGAGTGAGGAAGGTTCACACCTATTTGAAACACAAATAATTTCTTCTATTGACGATGGCTTGGTTAGAAGCAAATGTAGCATATTGTTTGGAGTCACTACTATTCTCAAGACTTTTGGGTTCAGGGTCTTGAACTGTCTCTATTAAGGTCTGAGGGGAGATGGAGGTCAAGGAAACGGTGATTATTTGACTTATCTGGTTCTTACTGCCTCTTCTCTCTCCTTCTTCTTGTCTTCATAGACATGAGGTTAGATTATAAAACATCCCTGAGGAGCCTTCATTCTTAGGTGGGTGGGGACAGTTCCTGATCTTTCCATGTTTGACAGTGTATTTCAGGATGCAATTGTGCACACATCCTTTAGGATGCTCTGTATTTCTGTAGTACTCCTTCCTTCCCCCTACTGATGAAATGATGTAATTGCAAAAGTGAAAAATGGGATTGCCCCATGTTTAATTTGTCTTGTTGAATAGGGTCAAGATAATGGTTATCAATGTTATCTATTGATTAAATTTCTTGGAATCACAGAATTTAGATTCTTCCATCTATTTCATCCCATACCTGAAATTCCCACTATGACATTCTTGACAATATCATCCATCCTTTTCTTTATAATCTCTAATAAGAGGGTATCTACCACCACTTGAGGAAACCCATTCAACTTGGGAACAACTCTAATTGTTGGGAAAATTTTTCTGAATTCAAGTATATATTTGCCTCTTAATTACTTCCTCTCATTGGTTCTATTCTTTGGGGCCAAGAAAATCAAATATAATTTCTCTTCCTGTTGACAGCCCTTCAGATATTTCAAGACAGCTATCATGTCTCTCCTGAGTTATGACACTCTTTTTTCCAGCTAAACATCCCTAATTTTCCAAGCTACCCTTTGTGACATGAATTCAAGATCCTAATCAACCTCCTCCGGATGGATGCTGAGCTCTCTAGATCATCAATGTCTCTCTTACACTTTACTCATACCTGAATATAGTACTCCATATGTGGTCTGATGAGGACAGAATAGGGGAGATTGATTACCAGAAACATTTTTGTTTCTGGAAATTCTGCATTAAGGATAATGAATGTCTTAGGACAATTTCCTAAGGGGAAGCAATACATTTGTTTTCCCATTGAATATCTAACCAAACTGAGAAAATAAACTTTAAAGTGTTATATAAATGTGAATATTGAAATTAGAAAAGTCACTTGATGTTTCTTTTAGTTTTATATTTTTGGTCCACTAATTTTATTTTATCTAATTTTCTACTTTAGTCTGCACACACACATACACACACACATATGCATGCACGCACACATACACACTCCATACTGGCAAATTTTTGCCTCTTGTAAATTTTCTCTCTCTAATACAAACTAAAAACCTTGTGTTCCAAATTTTTCTCCCTCTTTCCTCCCTTTTTCTTCCCCAAGACAGCAAGCAATCTGATATGTGTTAAATATGTGTGATTCTTCTAAACATATTTCCATATTCGTCATGCTATACAAGAAAAGTCAAATCAAAAGGGAAAAGAAAAGTGAGAAAGAAAAAAACAAACCAAGCAAACAACAACCATCACCACAAAAAACATAGGAATATAAAAATAATTTAATACCTAAATCTCATGGCTTTTTCCTCAAAGGAGAGAATTAACCAAAATAGAATAGCAAATTGACAAGATATGTAAAGGGCTAGGATATATCATTGAGAATGTTTGCTACTTAGGCAAATGTTCCTTGATACTACCTAGTGTCCATATGCTAAAGACAGAGATATTTTTGATTTGTTATATCTGGAGCTAACTTTAGAGCTCTCAGAAGTTACCGTAAGTGATAATTGTCAGATGTTTTCTTGACAAAGATCACAATGATGTTTCAAAAGTACAGAATGCCTGTTCCAGCATTTGCTTTCTAATAGCCCACATAAATGATCTGATTAAATGCTTTTCAAGTATACTCTTTCCTGAGTTAAACTATACCTATAGCTGTCAGAGCTATACCAAAAAATATGACTGAAGATTTGTTTCAAGTGCTGACATAAAGGAAGAGGTTTCTTTCCTGCTATATGGTCCAGAGACCATCATCATACCTAAAAGACCAAGCCCTGGGGTTTGAAAAGGGAATAGAGAGAGTGGAGGGGATGAACCTTCCCCAATTTTAGCACGATGACCTATTAGAAAGGGTCTAATGTCTCTTGTTTAACTGGATTTTCTTCAGATACTATGTTTATTAGCTATGATTTTGGATTTATTATTAATTCTTTATGATAAAGAATCATGTTGTTTCTTTTATCTGGTAAAATAGCTTAACATCTTTATTATCTCAAAGAACTTTTACTTCTTCACATGAATATTGTATCCTGTATATGAGAGGAAAAATGTTAGAGTTCTAAGAGAAATAGGAAATTTTAAATAAATTTAAAATAAAAGGGAAATGGTATGACATGTATATTTATCATGGTCATTATTGAATGCCAAATGATATTGAAGCTGTTGAAGTCAAGTTTATTCTTTTTCCCTATTATTATAAAATTTTGAGTTCCAATAATGCTTTTACAGCACAAATGATAAAAATGGAGACAACCAGATCCAGATTCCAAAATATTCTGTTCTCAAAGGCAAAACATTGTTAGCTGCAGAAATATAATTTTAAATTTTCAATTACATTTACTTTCAAGAATATAATTATTTTTGCCATAGTTTTTTGATTGTTGTAGTATAAGTTTTTTCATTTGTATTTTAGTCAATATTATCTTTTATTGTTACAGATCACATAGTTAGGTAACATAGTTAATAAATGTTTTTTCAGTTATTGAATGTAGGTTTTAGAAAGTATTTATCTTTGGGTGCCTCTACATTTTAGTTTTAGTTATGTTTTTTGAAAAGATTTCAGTTTTTCATATACTTCTTTCTGTTCTAGTCTGTTGAACTTGTTACCTATAAGGCCATCTTCTAACCCCAAGATTTGATGATTTTTTTATTGTTTTTCTTCCATATTTCTATAATTAAAAACTATTTCTGGGCTCAAAGGATTTAGGGGCATAGTACCTACTCCTCTTAGACATCTCTTCTTAACTAATTTCCAGAAATCTTGGTTCAGTTTTGGGGGAGACTCCAATAAGATAAATTTGACTCCTTTTTCTCATATTCTTTGTCTGATTAACATTTCATCCTTGAAGTGCCAAGGAAAATTACTTAAAACTTAGGGTTTTATTCAAGTCTATGGTGTCCTTATAGAGGGAACTAGAAAGATGTTTAATGGCATATTATGAATCAGTTTGAGATAAAAACAAAAAAGAAATGGCAAACAAAAAAATCCTATCATGCATTAATACAAAGACTTAGAATTTAGTACATTGTCACTCTTAGAGTCTTCTGAAAGGCTAACTTGAATTTCCTCAGAACAAAAAAGAATTGGCAGGAAGTCTGATTAAGCATTGTTACATTTTGTATCATTTCTGCAGTCTTCTCAGGATTCATTTCTGTTGTCCAGCTAGGCCCTGTCTCTTCTTGACAGTGATCATCTTCTCCAGGATAGAAACTTCTAGACCTCTACCATGTAAATTTAGGATTTCCTGAACTCCAAAGTTGCTTCCAGGTTTGGATACATTCATCTTTTTTTTAATTAAAGCTTTTTATTTGCAAAACATATGTATGGGTAATTTTTCAATATTTAACTTATAAAGCTTTCCGTTACAGATTCCTCCCATACCCTCCACCCTCCCCTAGATGGCAGGAAGTCTACTACATGTTAATTATATTAAAATACTTCACAAATCAAATATGTGTATACATATTTTTACAGTTATCTTGCTGTGCAAGAAAAGTCAAATCTACAAGAAAGAAAAAAAAATCTGAGAAGGGAAACATAATGCAAGCAAACATTATTAGAGAACATGAAAATGTTATGTTGTGGTCCACATTTCATATCCCTCTCTCTGGGTGTATATAGCTTTCTTCACTGAACAATTGGAAGTGGTTTGAAACATTTCTTTGTTGAAGAGAGCCATGTCCATCAGAATTGATCATCGTATAGTCTTGTTGTTTCCATGTATAATGATCTCCTGGTTCTGCTCACTTCACTGAGCATCAGTTCTTGCAAGTCTCTCCAGGCCTCTGAAATCTGGATACATTTATCTTTGAAATGACTGGGGCCTGCATTCAAACTGCCAGGTGAGAGTAGTTGCCATATTGTTGAGATGGGAGAAAGGCAATCACTCTCACCCCATCTCTCAAGTGAGAGGTCCAAAGAATAATCATATGCTCTACATCTGGGAAAAGAAGATAAATTTAAAGAGAAGTTATGACCTTTTAAAGAACCATTAAGGAGGAGGATTCTGGGAAGATGGAGGAGTAGGTCAGAAAATTCCAACCTTTCTAGATTTCTTCCATAAACAAAACAAAAGTCCCAGGGCTGACAAAGACTAGTGGAAAATAAGTAAGACTTGGGGGAGAACAGGAGTCCCAAGAAGACCAGAAGATCCAACAACAGGAGTTAACTGGTGTGAAGTGTAAACAATTCCAGGGTAGCTCCTCAGAAACAGCAAGTGGGAAGCCCTGGGGCTATCTGGGTTCATCCCAGTCATCATGGGGAATCAGGGGTATGAGTCCAAAAATACTGAAGTAACCTCAGCTGATTAGAACACCAGGCCCAGCTATGCTGCTGAGACAGGACCCTGGGTGAGAAGGGACCAGCACATCTGGTGAGTGTAGAAATAGTGGGGCAAGGGTGCTTTCTGGCTGCCGGCACTTATAGGAGCAAGGAGCTTTTGGTTTGGTATTCCAGGAGAGGAGAAATAAAGTGAAGCTTAAGAAGAACGATTACACCCCATCTCAGGATTAAAGGTGCTTATACTAATTGTTCTCATTAAAAAAAATAAACAGGCAAAGAAAGAATCCAACCATAGACACTGACCATGGGAATATGGAAGACTAGGGTTCATCTTCAGAGGACAATGAGGTATAAAGAGCCTCTTTTACCCCAAAGAGTAACATTAAATGGCTACCTGACCAGAAAGAATTTATAGAACTCAAAAAAAAGTTTTCAAAGAATCAAAGGAGATATTGAGGGAAAACTAAAAAAAAATACAAGAAAAACATGAAGATTATGGGAAGGGGGGGGGATCAACCAACTAGAAAATAGCAAACTGTATACACAGAAAAGGAGATACAGAATCTTTTTTTTAAAATTTTTTTATTAAAGCTTTTTATTTGTATAACATATGTATGGGTAAGTTCCCCAACATTGATCTTTACAAAGCTTTCCATTACAAATTTTACCCCCAGTCCCCTCCCCTCCCCTAGATGGCAGGAAGTCCACTACATGTTAATAATGTTGAAATGCTTGAGAAGTTATGCAAGAAAAATCCTATCTACAAGAAAAAAAAAAGAATCAGAGAAAGGCAACACAATGCAAGCAAATGTCAATAGAGATCATGAAAATGTTACGTTGTGGTCCATATTTCATTTCCCTCTCTCTGGGTATATATGGTTTTCTTCAGTGAACAATTGGAACTGGTTTGAGACAATTCTTTGTTGCAGAGAGCCATGTCCATTAGAATTGATCATCATGTAATACTGTTGTTGCTGTGAGATACAGAATCTTAAAGAAGAAAATAATTCTTTGAAATTTAGAATTGGATTCTAGTAAAGCTATAAGAGACGACCCAAAAATAACAAAACAAAATATAAAGAATGAAAAAATGGAGCAGAATGTAAAAACACCTTACAAGAAAACAACAGATCTAGAGAATAGATCAAGAAGAGAAAATATGAGAATTACTTGACTACCTGAAAGCTGTGACAAAAAAAAGAACCTTGACACAATAATGCAAGAAATAATAAAAGTTATTCTAGAATGATAGACTACTAAGAGAAAGTAGAAATAGAAAAAAATTACTGATCACCACTTGAAAAAGATATCGCATGGAAAACACACAGGAATATTATTGCTAAATTTCAAAACCTCAAGATCAAAGAGAAAATTCTCTAAGAAACAAACAAACAAAAAAAAACAATTTAGATGTGCTGGAGCTACATTTAGAAATGCACAGGATTTATCAGTATCCACAATAAAAGACGTGGAATGATATGTATTGACATAAGTGTGCAAATAAGGTGAATAAGGTACAAATAAGGTACAAATAAAGTGAATAATAAGGTCCTGGAATAATATGTATTGACAATCAAAAGAACTAATCTGAGTCAAAAATATATCCAGCGAAACTTACCACAACATTGAACAGCAACAACAAAATAGATCTTCATTGAATTTTCAGATTTTAAGAATTTTGTCCCAATCAAACTCAAAAATAGAAATTTTGACATGTAAAAATCAACATCAAAAATTAACTTCAAGGGACTCAACAAAGACAAATTATTTATGATTGTTACATGGAGATGTATACCATATGTTTAAGATTGAAATCAGTTATTGGGTAGCTCGAAAGAAATATTGGGATAGAGTTGAGTATGATCTGACTCTAAAAAGCAAAACTGTCTAGGAAAAGGTAAAAATAGTAATTATGCTATACAAATGAGGTGCAGAGGAAGAAGACACGGAGGCATTAGCGGGGCGGGGAAGAGGACTGCTAGTTCTGAAAATTTACATCAGGAATAGGTTAAACAGGGAACATAAATTTATAGAATGGCATAGTGAAGGGTATTGTACCCTCCAAAATCTATAAAGAAATATGGAGCAAGAGAATAAGATAAAATAGGGTATAGAAGGATGTGTAGATTTATAGTAGTGGGACAAGGTATGTGGATTAATGGGATAAAGAGAGAGAGAAAAAGTGGGAGGAGAAAATAAGGGAGGGATCCACAGTTAGGGAGAGGTTAAGTATTAGTAAGGCAAATTAAGGAATAGAAATGAAGAGTGAGCAGGGATAGAAAATAAGAGATATACACAGACACTCTAAGAAGGATCATGAGTAGAATTCATTAGGAAAAAAAAAGTAGGGCCAGTAGTAATCATTAAGATCATAGTAAAACTTAAAGATTCAATCTAGAGAGAAATCTACATTATATGTCAGCCATAATAATATTGTTTTAGATGCATGTTGTATCCTGCTTAAAGGAGATGGGGGGATGAAAGAAAAAAAAAGGATAAAGTAAAAAGTACACAGCAGAGAACAAAGGAATAACTTACAAGGAAGCAAAGAAAATCTGGACAGTCATGAATATATAATCTTTATTACTATATACACTTTCTTGAAGTAGAAATTTATTGTTATGTATTTTGAATCTCTGATATTTTGCTGGACAGATGACAATTTATTTAAAAATTTTTTCTTATCTGTTTTTCTTTTTCTGTTTTGTTTTTTATTTTTTTTCCTTTGGCTTTTCTTTTTTTATTAAAGCTTTTTATTTGCAAAACATATGCATGGGTAATTTTTCATAACTGACCCTTGCAAAGCCTTCTGTTCCAGATTTTTCTCTCTTTCCCCCTACCTCCTCCCCTAAATGGCAGGTAGTCTAATACATGGCAATTATGTTAAAATACATGACAAATCAAATATATGTATACATATTTATACAGTCATCTTGCTATACAAGAAAAATCAGATCTACAAAAAAAAACCTAAGAAGGAAAACAAAATGCAAGCAAACATCAACAGAAAGCGTGAAAATGCTATGTAGTGGTCCACACTCAGTTCGCAAAAAGCCTATTTCTGGGTGTAGATGGCTCTCTACATCACTGAACAATTGGAAGCAGTTTGAATCATCTTATTGTTGAAGAGAATCATGTCCATCAGAATTGATCATTGTATAGTGTTGTTGTTACTGTGTATAATGATCTCCTGGTTCTGCTGATTTCACTCAGCATCAGTTCATGCAAGTCTCTCCAGGTCTCCCTGAAATCATCCTGCTGGTCATTTCTTACAGAACAATAATATTCCATAACATTCATATACCATAATTTATTCAGCCACTCTCTAATTGATGGGCATTCATTCAGTTTCCAGTTTCTAGCCACTACAAAAAGGGCCGCCACAAACATTTTTGCATATGTGGGTCTCTTTCCCTCCTTTAAAATCTCTTTGGGATATAGGCCCAGTAGAAACACTGCTGGGTCAAAGAGTTTGATAGTTCTTTGGGCATAGCTCCAAATTGCTCTCCAGAATGATTTGATCCGTTCACAGTTCCACCAACAATGTATCAGTGTCCCAGGTTTCCCACATTCCCTCCAATATTCATCATTATCTTTTCCTGTCATCTTAGCCAATCTGACAGGTGTGTAGTGGTACCCCAGAGTTGTCTTAATTTGCATTTCTCTTTAGCCCTTAATTGCTTAATAAATAATTAGAAGCTGATTCATCCCCAAAACACAGAAGCAGTGAACTAGCACATACATTCAGTCCAAACCGGCAGATAAATTCTGTGTGTACTTTATGCAAACCTCCTATTATACATATAAACAATATCATTTTTACATGTATCCATTTATGTTAGAGTTGAGTTACAGTGTGAGCAACAATGGCCAATTATACATAGCTAAATGAAATAATAGAATATAAACTGTTAAATGAAGTGTAAATGAGCTGTTAAATGAATGAATTGCAGGCAAATTTAATCAACAAACTTTAAACATGTGGCCAAGAACCTAACCTCTGGGCTTACATAGATTGGATGTAATGTTGGATGTGTTACTCAGTAATTGTCTTTTTTGATTTGTGCTACAAATCAAGCATCCCTTTGGGAACATTAGAATTTGAGTTGTATCTAGGCATCCACAAAATTAAAGGGGACCTTTAACTTTCAAATAATAAGCATCACCTTAATAAAGCATTAAATACAACTCAATGATTAATAAAAACCTACTATGTGCAAGACACTGTACTAGAGATATAAAAATAACAATGAAATAGTTTGCATCCTCAAAGAGTTTCTGTTCTATTTTGGATACGTAACATACATAGAAAATAGGGAGAGAATGCTAATTACTCAGAAGCATCTAGGAATCAGGGAAGGCTTCATAGGAGGTGGTAAATGAATTGAATTTTGAAGATAAGGATTCTAAAATGCTGAGATGGGGTAGGGAGAGAAAAATATTCCAGATGTGGTGGGCTACTTATGGAAATATGTCATTATGAAAAATGAAACATTAAGTTCAAAAAGCAGTGAGGAGGCTACCTCAAGGCTTCTGAATGTGGCAGAACACTGAGTTTTTTTTCCACACAAAATCAGATCTAAACAACTGGAAAAATGTTAATGCTCATGGATAGGCCAAATCACTATAATAAAGATAATTCTGCACAAATTAATTTATCAAACTACCAAAAGTATTTTATAAGTCTGGAAAAAAATAATACCAAAATTCATGTAGAAGAGCACAAGGTCAAGGATATGAAGGGTATCAACAAAAAAATTGTGAAAGAAGGTTGCCTCACAGGACCAGATTTCAAACCGCATTAAAAAATAGTAATCATATAATGTGGTATATTGACTAAGAAACAGAGTGATGGATCAGTGAAATATATTGGGTACACAATACACAGTGATAACAAGAACTCACTATTTGACAAAAATTGCTGGGAAATTTTTTTTTTGTGGAAACTATGTATAATACCAATGTTTCACAGTATATGCCAATTAAGGTCAAAATGGGTTCATAATTGAGTCATAAAAAGTGATCCTATAAGTAAATTAGTGTAGCCAGGATTATAAAGAAAGCAAAAAACTTGGAAAAACATTTTTTACAGCAAGTCTCTCTGATAAAGGTCTCAATTATCAAGTATGTAGAGAACAGAATCAAATTTATAAGAATACAAGTCATTTCCCAATTGATAAATGATTAAAGGATATTAATAGGCAGTTTTCAGAAAGAATCAAAACTATCTGTAGTTAAATGAAAAAATACTCTAAACACTACTGATTGGGGAAATATGCAAATTAAAACAACTGTTATATACCACTTCATACCTATCAAATGGATTAATATGACAGAAAAGGAAAGTGACAGGTATGTGGGAAAATAGGGACATGAAAGCATTGTTGGTGGAGTTGTAAACTGATCCAGCCATTCTGGAGAGCAATTTGGAACTATACTCATGGTATAATAAATGCATAATAAATGCAGCTAAATAATGCATTTGCATATTGTTAATTAACTTCAAAGTGACAAAATGGTATTTTTCCAATATTGAAATCAGTAATAGATGGTTTTGATATTAGTATTTTACAGACCTTTGATTCATTTGTTTCCAAATGTGAGGAATTATAGCTGATTCATATTCTCAGATTATCATGTCTGGTTTGCAAATTCAGATGTGATAATTACAAAAAGCATATCACACTCAGTCATTGATCCAGCAATACTTTGACTAGGCCTGTTTCCTAAAGAGATTTAAAAAAACAAAAAAGGGAAAGAACATATATATATATGTGTGTATATGCACACAAAAATATTTATACCAGTTCTTTTATTTTTTGGTGATGAAGAATTGGAAATTGAGAGGATGCCCATAAATTGGAGAATAGCTGAATAAGTTGTAGTCTATAATTGTGAATTGATCAGAATGTTTTCAGAAAAAACTTAGAAAGGCTTATATGAATTGCTGCAAAATAAAGTGAGCAGAACCAGTAGAACATGGCAAACAGAGCAATATTGTACAGTGACCAACTTTGAATGACTTAACTATTCTCAGCCACATAATGATCCAAGATACATCTGAAAATCTTATGATGAAAAATTATCTCCATCTCCAGAAAAAGAAGTGATAGAATCTAAATGCCTATTGAAGCATGTTTTTTCTTAATTAAAAAAATATTTTCTTTCTATTTTTGGGGAGGGATGTATCTTATTTTCTTTCACAATATGACTAATGTAGTCATATGAAAAGGTGCTCCAAATCACTGTTGATCAGAGAAATGCAAATCAAGACAACCCTGAGGTACCACTTCACACCTGTCAGATTGGCTAAAATGACAGGAAAAGTTAATGATGAATGTTGGAGGGGTTGTGGGAGGGCTGGGACACTGATGCATTGTTGGTGGAGCTGTGAACGGATACAGCCATTCTGGAGAATAATTTGGAGCTATGCTCAAAAAGTTATCAAACTGTGCATACCCTTTGACCCAGCAGCATTTCTATTGGGCTTATATCCCAAAGAAATCATAAAGAAAGGAAAAGGCCCCACATGTGCAAGAATGTTTGTGGCAGCCCTTTTTGTAGTGGCTAGAAAATGGAAATCGAATAGATACCCTTCAATTGGAGAATGGCTGAATAAATTATGGTATATGAATATTATGGAATATTATTGTTCTGTAAGAAATGACCAGCAAGATGATTTCAGAGAGGCCTAGAGAGACTTACATGAACTGATGCTGAGTGAAATGAGCAGAACCAGGAGATCATTATACACGGCAACAACAGTACTATATGACAATTAATTCTGATGGACATGGCTCTCTTCAACAATGATATGTTTCAAACCACCTCCAATTGTTCACTGAAGAAAGCCATATACACCCAGAGAGACGGATGCGAAATGTGGACCACAACATAACATTCTCATACTCCTTGATTGATGTTTGCTTACATTGTGTTTCCTTTATCTGATATATCGTTTGTGTAGATAAGATTTTTCTTGCACAACAATGATAAGTTTGGAAATATGTATACATATATTCGATTTGCCAATATTTTAACATAATTAACATGTAGTGGATATCCTGCCATCTAGGGAAGGGGTGGGGAAGTTGGGGGGAAAAATTTGTAACGGAAAGCTATGTAAGGGTTATTGTTGAAGAATTACCCACACATATGTTATGCAAATAAAATAAAATTACAATATGACTAATGTATTTGTTAAAAATTTGTAAAAAATTGTTTTTATATATAACTTGAAAAAAATTTGAAAATAGAAAAAACACCTTATTGCCAAAAAATGAAGTTACAAAATATACTCATTAATATATGTTTTGAACTGAAATCTTGTGTTATCAATATAAGGAACACAAAAATGTTGCTATGTTTACATACTTTTCTGACAAGTTGTGGCAATTATTAAGCTTGGATTCAATTTGAGCCCAAAGCCAAATTATATTTTACATTACAGCTAAATGATGCATTTGTACATTGCTAATTAACTTCAAAGTGACAAAATGGTATTTTTCCAATATTGAAATCAGTAACTGATGGTTTTGATATTCCATTAGTGAGTATTTTAGAGACCTTTGATTCATTTGTTTCCAAATGTGAGGAACTCCAGCTGATTCATATTCTCAACTTGTCATGTCTGGTTTGCAAATTCAGATGTGATAATCACAAAAAGCATATCACACTCAGTCAACTTATTTCAATACTCTGCAATTTGAGACTTGTTCCATTTTTATACTTCTCCTGCCCCCAGTATCAGTCAGTCTACTTTACTTTTTAGTGTAGAGTCTGTTAGTCATGTAACATTATAAAATTAATCTGTGACTTTTAGAAATTTGAAGTAAGGTGGCATCTGAATTATAACCTTTGTTTTAAAAATAGAATAAATAAATAAAAACATAAGAAATTAGTTTGGCCAAAGAGTTGCTTTTCTGACTGGCTAAAGCTTAAATATCTGCCTGTGCTATATTAAGAGAAATATTACAATTTAGAAGAATATTATGGTTTCCAAACAAACCTAATAATTTCATTTGATTTATGATGTTATTGATATGGGCACTTTTTCCAGTAAGGGTATCTTCTACAAGGTTCTACTCTGATGCCTCTTCTATGGCATAGAGGTGACTCTGGATTCCTAAAGGCTATGTAATTACAGTGCAAGTTATTGGAATAAAGATAATAATATTTAGGAAATATTACTTGAGTAATATCTTCAGAATCTTTTTTTCAGGGGTCAAATATTCATTTATTTTGGTAGTCTCATTGGTGGCTCTTCACCATCTGATAGGCATTCCACAATATCAATGTTGATTTCATTAGTGACATCATAAATATGTTTGTCATCATTGTTTTATATTTAGACTGAACAATCCCAAGGATTTCTTTATTGGTTCCAGAGAGGCCTCTTGCTGGAGATCAATAACACATTTTATTAATAATCTTATAGAGGCTAACATTTTCACTGCATTTAATATTTTTGTACTCCATTCTGTCTTGGGAGAGTTCTCTCGGAACTTTAATGATCAAGTCTAAGGCAAAAGGCACAACCTCCATATGAGCATGACTATTCAGAATGGTGAGGTAAATTTCTAGGTTTCTTTTGAATCTTGTGTTTGCATGTTAAAGTCCCTTCTTAGCTTTGGCCTTTGAATAAAAAGTTTGAAAGTTCTTTATTTCATTAAGGAGCTTTTAAAAATGGAACCATAGGATCAAGCTGAGCTTTTCTTATTCTTTAATATAAACTTTTTATTTTTTCAAACATTTTTATTTAAAGTTTTGAGTTCCAAATTCTCACTTTCCCACTCATTTTCCAGAGTTGGTAAGCAATTATACATGTGAAATTGTGTAAAATATTTCCATATCAGTCATTTTGTGACAAAAAGACTCAAAAGAAAAAAAAGAAAGTGCATCAATCTGTATTCAATCAATTCTTTCTCTGGAGGCAAATAGTATGCTTCATCATTAGTCCTTTGAGTCTTAGATCATTGTATTACTGAAAATATCTAAGTCATTTGCAATTCTTCATTGAACAATATTGCTATTGCTATGTACAATGTTCTCCTGATTCTGTTTACTTCAGTGCATCAGTTCATGTAAGTCTTTCCTGGTTTTTCTGAAATCATCCTGCTTGTCATTTTTTTTTTGATAGCTCAGCAATATTACATTACAATCAAATACTACAACTTGTTTGACTACTCCCTAGTTGAAAGACATTCCCTGAATTTCCAATTCTTCTCCATCACAAAAGGAGGTGATAAACATTTTTAAAACTAATATAATATTCCTATTAACTTTTGCAATATTGTATTCCAAACTCTCCTTTCATTTATATCAGCAGCTACCCTGTCTGTTGTGATCTTTTCTAGATGCTTCTAGATGCTGCCAGTATTTTTTATTTGACATACAAGTATGACATGTTTAGGACTGTTCCTTTTTGGGAGTTTCTTTTGGGAGATGATTTGTGAATTCTTTTTATTTCTTCTTTGTACTCTGGTTCTAATAGATCCAAACAGTTTTTATTTATGTGTACAAGCCAATTTTTAATATTTTTTTAGGGATTCCAGTGAATCTTAAATTATTTTGAGTTACTTTTCTAAGTCAGTTGTTTTTGATATCAGATATTTTATACTTTTTTTCTAATTTGTTAGTATTTTGATTTTTTTTTCTCCTTAATGTTTCTTACTGTCTCATGAAAACGTGATTTCTTTTTAGTCTATTTTAGTTTTCAGGGTGTTCCTTGCTTAGGTAAGTTTTATCACTTTCTGTTTAAAGCTATTTCTTCAAATTTTCTCCCCAGAGATTTTATTTCTTGCTAATTTCTTCTCAGTTTTATTTAGTTTTGCAGAAAATCTATTTTTTCTCTTTCAGCCTCTACTTGCATTTTTTATGGTGATACTCTCTGAGCTGAGTTTTCAGGAATCTCTGGCTCTACAATAACTTTTTGTAGTAATTATTTTTTTCTTTAGTTTCCTTATCTCCAGAGCCTTAGTCTCCAAATATTTTTGTTTTGTTTTTTACTAGGATCAGACTCTGTCCCCTACAGTATTCTGTACAGACTCTGGCCCCCATGTTTTACATGGAACCCTGGGATATCCAGGTGTTATTTGTCATAGCTTCTTGTTTCCCTGGTTTGAATTAATACCTTGGTGCTTTTTTAGAAGGGAGTTCTCCATTTTTGCTATCTCTAGATACTCTCCTTTTTAAATAGATGTTCAAAACATTGCCACAACAAGATCAAATGAGCCTTATGGTAATTAACGGTTGAAAATTATTAAACTCATGATCCTTGAGAGATCCTTATGTGACTACCTATTTTACCCAGTGACAAACCTAAATTGGTATTATTGAATCACCTTAATATTGTTAAACCCTTTGATGGCCTATTTGTTCCCAGAGAGTTTGGAGAAATTAGTTATAGTTTGGGCTGTTGCCAAATGCAAAGGTGGCACAATGCAGGCAGGACTTTTTAACGTTTTCCCGCTAGTGACCCCTTTTTGTCTGAGCAATTTTTATGCAATCTTTCTTGAATCAAAGGCAGGTGTTTCTGGCAAAGTTTGTGCATGTACAGTTCAAAGTACACATGCTGTGAATCCAAAACCAAGGCTGAAGTGAAGTTGCATGTTACAACATTGGGCAAATGCTGTCAGAAACACCTTGGATTCATTACTCATTTGATTTTGAATTAATTCTTGGTCATTACAGTCAGAAACCTTTTACTGTTGCCAAATTTTTCGCAACTTCCACATTCGGTTCCACAACCCCATGTGTAGTCATAACCCTTTGGTATAGTGAATAGAATGCTGGACCTGCAGTAAGGAAGAAGTGAGTTCAGATGGGCCCTCAATTCAAATCTGCTCTCAGACAGTTGTTGTGAGATCCAAGGCAAGTCATTTAACCTCTGTCATATTCTGTTTCCTAATCTCTAAAATGGGAATTATAATCACACCTACCTTTCAAGGTTGTTTGAGGCTAAAATGAGATATTTGTAAAGTGTTTTATAAACCTTAAATTGCTATATAAAGGCTAGATCTTATTATTATACAGCATTGCAAAGAACAGAAGGTCCTAGAGTCTACAGTTTTAATCCTACCTTTTCTCATGAGAAATTAAAATTTAACAGAATTAATTAAATTAACAGTTTTGACTCATTCAGAATAAATTGTTTTTCTGGAGTAGTGAGCAAATGATTATTCAAAGGCTATTTTAATTAAATAGAAATTTAACAGAATTTTTTTTTTCAAAATTATAAAAAGGGTTATGTGGTTATTTTTCTGAAAGCTTTCTCCTCTTAAAATATCTCTGGAATTTTGAATTCATGACTCATGTTTAGAAACAGTATGAAAACAGATATTATGTTTATAGTTGCAATTTTATTCTGTTAAATTAATGTTCAGTTGTAAAATTTTCCCAATTACCTAACAACTTTCTCCATACATTTGTTAGACAAATTGTACTAAATAAAAAAAGTAAATGAATATGAAGTAATATAAATTAGTGATCTTTTCTTTTGTAACCTTAAAAGACTGTTGTAGTGTTTTTAAATGCCACCAGATAGTAATGTTTTATTATGTTTAACATGATAATAATGATATAAATATTTGATATTTATAATTTTTTATTTATTTTACAGTCTCATTTCATAGAATTCAAATCATTACAAATTTAGGTACTATCTATCTAACCAGAATATATTAATAGAGTTTAAAATATGATTTCTAATTTTTGGTGCAATATAAAACTTAATTTTAAAAATTTATCATTTTCAATTTATCTTATTATTAAAAAAATTCTGTTATGGCAAAGATTCTTTTGCCTCTCAAAATGATTACTGGGTAAAAGTGCAGGAAATATTGTTTTCTATAATGAACCCACTACAAAAATGCTTAAGGTGAAAATTCTTATGTTGTTTCTCTCTTCATTCTGGAATTCAGCAATGCTGTTTCATTTCTTTTTTTTCCCTCATAAGAATTTGTATTGAAGAAGTTGCTTTGAATCCCTTTTCCCTAAATTATGAAGCTATGCAACATTATATATATAATGTGATAGTATGATTTTGGTAATAACAGATTTTGGAATAGTCCAGATAATTTTCATTTTCATCAACACAAAAATAGGCTAGAGCAAAAGCCCAATTCATTTCTTAAAAGTCAGCTTCTGGAATATTTAAAAATTTTAAAAAACTGTGAGTCAGTAGTTAGAAACAATTTGCCTAAATATCTATCCCACTGGAAGAAGAGATAACTATCAGTAATGACAATTAAAATGGGATTTAAAGATTCATATAAAAAGACACCTAAAATTGTGTATTATACATGTATTATAAACTTGATATTTTCATATTCTTTTTCAGTTAGGGAAAACTTTGAACATTATATTTGAAATAACATGCAGAAAGCACATACTTTTATTCATGAATATAGTTTTAGGTAGGTGTTTATAAACATAAATTAGCCAAAACACTAATGGTTTAGTTCACTGAATTCATTTCTAGTGAAGAAATTACTGATATTATAATGGAGGGCCTGGCCAATATAAGCCCAATTCTTGAAGCATATACAGATATTTGTTGCATAGATCTTTTCTTTGGAGCCTGTATAGATGTATCTCCAGCTGGTTCCAGTCCAAGCAATTTTCTGAAGAATAGAGAAAATTTGTTTGCAGTTGTATATGAATGAAGGGCTGCTACTGAGTAGTGACAAAAAGTATTCTAATTGAGAGAAATACAAATTAAAACCATCTCCCACCTATCAGATAAGCTAAAATGATAGAAAAGGAAAATGAAAAATACTGGAGGGCATGTGGAAAAATTGGTATGCTAATGTATTATTGGTGCACCTGTGAATTGGTCCAAACATTCTGGAAAACAATTTCTGTGATTACTATTTTTGTCATATATTCTTAGTAAATCCCTTTTTATTTTATTTTTTTCTTTCAATAGTATTTTATTTTTCCAACTTTTTTCGACATTCACCCTTGCAAAACCTTATGTTCCAAATTTTCCTTCCTCTCCTTTCCTCTCCCCTCTTCCCAAGACAGCAAGCAATCTGATACAGATTGAACATGTGCAGTTTTTTAAACATATTTCCATATTTGTCATATTGTGAAAGAAAAATCAGATCAAAAGAGAAAAAAAAACATGAGAAGGAAAAAAACCCAAGCAAACAAACAGCAATAAAAAGATGAAAATACTATGCTTTGATCCACATTCAGTTAATATAGTTCTCTTTCTGGATGTGGATGGTAGTTTCCTTCACAAGTCTATTGGAATTGCTTTGAATCAAAGAGCTAAGTCAATCATAGTTGGTCACATAATCTTGTTGTTACTGTGTACACTGTAGTCCTGGTTTTGCTTGTTTCACTCAGCATCAGCTCATGTGAGTCTTTCTAGGTTTTTCTGAAATAATCTTGCTTGTCATTTCTTATAGAACAATAATGGTCCATAAAATCCTTATATCATAACTTATTCAGCCATTCCCTAATTGAGGGCTATCCATTCAATTTCTAGTTCCTTGACACTAGGCAAAAAGGGCTGCTAAATTTTTTTTTGCACATGATATCTTTGAGATACAGACCCAGTAAAGACTAAGCTAGATCAAAAGGTATGCACATTTTTATAGCCTTTTGGATATAGTTTCAAATTGCTTTCCAGAATGATTGGATCATTTCACAACTTTAACAATGCATTAGTGTCCCAGTTTTCCCATATCTCCTCTGACATTTATATTATTTTTTTCCTGTCATTTTAGCCAGTCTGAGAGGTGTGAAGTGAAGTTAATTTAATTTGCATTTCTCTAATCAATAGTAAGTAAATCCCTTTTTAAAAAGCTAATTAAATTCATTTAGTTGGTTAAAAATGGGGAGCACACTGTTGGGTTTCGGGGCTATGGGTTAAAAACTCTAGTCCTCTAGGTTACTTCTAGAATCCTGAAGAGGAATAGTAGTAGTAGCAGTAGTCATAGTAATAGCAGTAGCAGTAGCAGTAGCACTAACAGCAGCAGCAGTAGTAATAGCGGTAGTAGTAGTGGTAGTAATATATCTCTGGGAAATAGCCTTTAAATACCTAGTTGTGGGAATAGACTTCCCCTTAGATGGGGAAAGGAGAAGGGGTAAGTATTAACAACTAAGAGGAAAAAATTGTTAAGCAATTTGAAAAGATGAAAGCATTTCCTACATAAAGCTGAGGAAGTTAATAGAGAAAAGATAAACAGCTCTGTCTTCATAATGATTTCATTAAGATGACAGGGGATTATTAATGAGACTTGGTTTTTTTTTCTACCAATAATCTGTTATTCACTAGAACACAGGAACTTTTGGGGAGACTGCCCATATTCTTCTGAAAATCTGTTACAAAAACAGGAATCTGCCTATGGAAAGAGAGAACATAAAGTTGAGGATGTACTTAAGACTTGCTGCATTTTATCTACTCCTCACGGTGTCAGGGCATATGCTACTATCTCAGCCTGCTCAACTCTTCCTCTGCCTTCTGCATTCCAAACTCTTTTAGACCTTAGGGTCCCTTTGCTAAGAGAAATCTCAGTTTTGAATAAAGAGATTCCTAATTTGTTAATTATCAGCATACCCCTGAGTCTAATTAACATTACTCATTAGTGCTCATCAATTGGTCTGACTGGAACCAAGCTGGGCAGGATGAGTCATTTTGTTCTCTTCTCTATAAACTTCTAGAAGGTAACAACATCAGTTATAATTGCAGTATTGCCAGAAAAGACTGAGCCTGTCAACTTTTTATTGGCTCTGCAAATTTGAGGGAACTAGACTGTTACATTATGACTGTGGAATCATGAAAATTCTAGTTCCTAATTCTGGGCTCCTAATGTATATTAAAACAAGTAAAGAACCAAAAACAGAAGGCAAAGGACTGGTGCTATCCAAAAGAAGTGACTCCTTAAAGGGACTTTCCTGAAATAGGCCAGGATGGCCTCCAACAAAAGGTTCTGTGCTTTTGCCCTACCCTTTACACAGTGGTCTTGGGGCCTCCACTGAGACTGCTACATATTCCTCCTTGGTGATGAGTTCTTTTAATGACAAAAAATTTTCAGGTACCTAAGCCCTGGGCCCTTCCCTGCCTCTCCAAGTTTCTTACACTTGACTCTATGATGCAGCTTCTGTAGACTTTTGAACATGACACTCCAACTTTTGATTCCATGGTTTTTTCCAGGTTTTCTTCCATTCCTGCTTTATTAGAATTTATTAATTTATTGGGTGTAGAACAAAGACACCCTCAGCTTCCTACATCTTGTATGGTTTCCTTTTACCAGGAGATTCATAAGAAGGTAAAGGGAGAAGAAAGAACTATGTGGTGAATGTTCCCTTTCCCAGAGAATTATTTAAAAGTAGGAAGCACAGGATCATAAGACCATAAAGGGACCTAATGGTTGTTTTTTACATTTTGACCAACTTTTTGTTTTTGTGGAGGTAGACAATTTGCAGTTCCTGAAGTAATTGGCATTAGAACCTAGTCTTGTTAGCATTTTAATTGTATTGACCTTCCTGTGAATACCCACTGCTGCTATTAAAGGATTTCTATTTTCTCTAGGTGAGGTGGAGCTTAACATAACTAGTCCCAAGAAAGAACCAGATTAGCTAATTCTTGAAAGAGAGGGAAAGTTCTTTCCCAGAGTAAGAAATTCTTCACCTTTATTATTGGTGGCAAGGAGAGACCAAGGCTTTCCCTATGGTTACCTTCTCACAATTGCTTCCCTAGATAATACTAGTGAATGAGGCTGTCAACTTCTAAGTTTTATTTCTAGTTCATGAGTTCTAGTGATAGGTCAAGAAAACTCAGGGTATTAAAAGAAAGACAAGAAAATAAATAATATAAATAAAAAGAACAAAAGTTATGTAGTGAAATTTTAAGAAAATTACATTTTCTTATTAGTAGTGAAATCATCAGTTTATTAAGTTGTGTACTCCATTGTTATATAAAGCTTAAAAAGAATGGAAACATTCGTTCATGTGTAGAAAAGTTCTTACTTTAAAACTTTACAATGCTTAGTACATGCCTGGTATGTACAAGACAAGTGGAGGGATACACAATATAAATTATGTTCTTTGGCTTAAAAAAGTTTATGTTAGTGGGTTTTTTTTTAAACAACTGAAAACAAGACCAAAAACTGTTGAACATGGCAGTCTTAATCATAAATTACAAATGAGGTAGGTATTCACTAAAATGCAAAACAAAAAGTAAACCCTTAAAATTAAAATAGCAAAAGTCTACAGTTAGTGATGAAGCTGTTATTATTTTCCTAATCCCAGGACAGTTACATCATCTACAGGATATTCCTTAGTTAAAAATGAATATGTTTCTTTTAATAGCAGAATTAGCGAGCAAAAGAATAGTGACTGTGCTTTGTTTAGAAAACAATTATTATTTTTCTCATTCACTTACAAACAATTTTTATTATAAGTAAACATTTATCTTCATTCCTAAGGTTTATGCATTTATTCACACTGTCTCATTAAATTCTGATGCTGTACAGAACTCCTTTGGTGTGTTGTAATTTTACCATCTGGAATACATCAGTCACATTATAATAAAAATTGATGCTTCACAAGAATTCATATTGGACACACACTATTTTTAAAGACCTTTATCCCGTTGAACAATGAAACTTCACAATAGTTTAAGAAAAATTGGTTTTCCTTTCTAATTTTTTATTTCTTAGTTCTTCCATGGTACCTTGAAGTATTCAGGGACTACAAGAATTTACCGAAATTTTGACAATTCTTCTAGGATTTTTTTTTTCCAGTTTAGTTTCATTCACTTGTCTAGCCAATTTCATTTCAATGTAGTAAATAACTGTAATGATCACAGTATGTAAAGATTTAGGAATTTTGGGAGGTGCTACAGAAAATGGCAGTAGGTTTTCATTTAATAAATTCAATTTAACTAGTAACTACTTTTAATACAATATTGGAAAAAAAAGTAATTTCTTATCCATCTGTTCTGTAGAATATTCAGCCAGCTCCAGATGCCATACAGCAAGTAGTAAAGAAACTGAGCAGAATTATGTGAAATGAAGTCAACAACATTTAGTTTCTTTACTGAGTGTAGAGCATTATTCTAGATTCTTTCCAAATATTCAGAAGAAATAAGACATAGCTCTAGAGAATCTCTTTTGAAAATATTTCTTTCTCTCTAACCTAGGTCTCTCAATCTATAGTTTATGTTCTTTTTCTTTTTTTTAACTTATTTTTTTCCTCAGTGGAGATGATTGACCATCATCCTAGAAGTGTATTATCTTTGTGTTAAATTGTCTCAATTTCTTTAGCTATTCCTTGCTTTGTATATCCTAAAGTTAATTATTTTTTGCGGCTCTCCAATGAGTGATCTAATTTTTAATGATACTTAATTTTTGCAATCCAGAATCAGACTTAATTAAACAGAAGATTTTTTTAATAATTAAAAATGTTAAGAATTGCTTCAAAACATCTCTAATTTTGTAATGCTTAATTTTTAAGCTAAGGTTTGAACCAGATATATCTTTGGGAGCAACTTTTTAAAATTATAAAACTGTTATTTTCTTAGCCCCATTTCCATTGTACTCTGACACCTCATCTTCTTCTGTACATGACAATCACTTTGAAGTCAAACGGAATTCCTTATGTTGAAGAAATGGATAACAGAAGAAAATGAGAATTTGGCCTCAAGAGAATAAGCGTTTTATAATCTATACAAGAAATACTATTAACCTGGAAGAACGAACTGAATGTTATGTCAAACATAAAATAATTGAGAGATTTAAGTTAGGTACATTTGAAAATAAGTATCAATATTAGAGTAACAAGGATATTTTCTTGATGTTAATTTATCCTCTCAGTACTATTCATTGTGATTCCTGACTTCCTAAGAAGATCTGACAATTTTATCTATAACTTAAAACTAATCTTTTTAATCCCTTTTACATTGTATAATAGACTATCATAGTGGATTTTCCCTAAGCTTTTCACTCATGAAGTGTCATTGACTTTCTTCTACATGGCAGTCTGATAACACAAAAAAGGGCAAAGTCTTGGACAATTGAAAAATAGAAAAAGTGCTGGCTATTTCTGCTTTGTTTTACTTCTGTTTCAATTCAAAATAGATTTTGAAATTAGAAGCTTACCATGTATCTGCAATCTGCATGTATATCCACTCACACAAAGTATTATTACCTATAGCTCATACATTTACAATTCATGAGTTTTGACCTAGAAATAATGCCACACAAATTGAAAAAGTGTTTTTGTACATAGAAATTCAGTTCAATTTTGCCTTTATGAAACACCACAGTATGTAGAACAGCAAAGAATGGCATCTTAATACAAGGAGAAAACAATTATCACAGAAACAGAGAAGGAAATTGTCAAAAGCACTATATTTGTAATGAAATTTGTGAAAGAAATTTATGATGTTCATGTATAGTATATGTATATATATGCATATACATATGCTTATATTTACATATGATGAATTATAGTCTTTGACAATCTGGTAAGAGTTGAAAACTGAAAATGAATATAAGATTTCAGTTTACCCATTTAAATACATATGATTTACAGTTTTATTCATACATCAATGCATTAATCTTAAATTAATAAGTATTATACCCTAACAATGCCAAGTATCTCTTTTCAATTAAAAATTGACCTAAAATCTTGTCTTCCTTAGGTCGGAAGAAATATGACAGGAGTTTTGATTTATGTATTTGGACTAAATCCACACAGGAAAATCCAAGTGGATGAAAAATGTCTACTGTACAGACTGTGATATACAGTAGAATGGACAACTCATAGAACTGATCCATTGGTACATCTATTTTGGATATATGAACTATAAGCTGGGTCCAGAGTTGTACAAGACAAAGACGTAGATTATCTTTAAGTCATTGCACAAAGTTTTTAATGACCACAGACTTTCCCCTGAAACAAAGGTCGGCCTTCTATTGTGTGCTTGAGAATTATGGAATATCATAGTCTCTGAGAAATTAAAGGTGCAAATCACTCAAGAATACTGGAGAAGAGTATGGTGGGTGTAAATATGCTGCAAAGATACTACCAAAAATGAGGTGTACAAGAGAAGGAAGATAATAGATATTATCAGAAAAATGTATAATTAGGAAAGGGCCTGGGCCAGTTGCTTAGGAGAGCAGTAGTTAGCTTGTGGATAGATCATGTATTTCATTGGAATCCAGTGAAATGTCAAAGTTATGTGGAGAATTTTCTGGAGGACATGGACAAAAGTTTCACAAGTTGGAAAGAAATGGTCATATCATAATCCACCCTGTTGGAGGGAATACTCTCATCATTGAAGAGAACTAGAGGGTTCAAGAAGCACATGTCTATTTCTCCATTAGTCTCTTGGACAGTAGAAAAATAAAAGTATAAGTCCTTGTCTGCAAGAATCATACATAAAACAAATAGTGAAAAAGGCAACTAGCTTTGGATTTTAGTTCTAATTAATTGTGACTATCAAGAAAAAAGACTGATTCCATAAACTAAGCACAAAGATTCATCACATTACTTAAGGAATACATGTTGATTATAATCATACATCATCAGAAACTATTATAATAAAGTTTTAAATTATGTGTTGAAAATAGATATTAGAAATGGAATCTGATCTTGTTAGTATAAGAAACTCACAGTGAAGAACACTCTTCTAATGGTATATTCACCTTGCAATATAGAAAATAAATTATAGGGGCAGCTAGGTGGCGCAATGGATAAAGCACCAGCCCTGAAGTCAGGAGGACCTGAGTTCAAATCTGGTATTAGACACTTAACATTCCCTAGCTGTGTGACTGTGGGCAAGTCACTTAACCCCAATTGCCACAGTAAAAAGAAAAAATAAAAGAAAATAAATTATAGATTGATGTCAACAGGAAGGGCACATAGAAGGTAAGCAGAGGACTGTATTTTAGTTTTTATGTTGTATACCTTAGTAATTACTTTAAAATTATATTTACAGATATGAATTCTATTCTAAATTTTGTTAATAACTAGGTCTCTAAGTTATTTAAGTAATTTGGGTTTTGTTTTCATTATCTGCACTAGATTCTTCCTAGTTCATAAAATTGCATAATTCTAATTTTGTTGATACATTAAAAAATTTAAAGCTATTTTAGAGAGTATTTCATAATCTTTTCCAAAGTACTTTTTTATTTGATTTTTTTTTGGATTTTTTATTTGATTACTTCCATTTCAATACAAATTTCATTTAATACCAATGGCAGCATAAGAACTTTAACTTTCTTCTCTTTTGTTTGTGGGAAGATTTGTCCTTCATTTTAGTATTGACTATTTTCTTTTTTGGTAGTAAGGGCTCTCAAAAAGTCTTTTAACGGTCAATTACAACCATCAAAGAAGGAAAAAATTCTAATGAGTTCCAATCAGATATAGTCTCCTCTATAGTAGATGCTTAGTGTACTTCTTATTCTTTTGTAGAAATTCAAGAAGTAAATCCTCATTTTATTGATCCCTTCATCCCTCCATTAGTAAGCTCAGATAAGCATTAGAGTTTTTATCAAAAGTCAAATTCAATATTTCTAATTTGACAGCTTCAGAAATTGTTTTCTGTATATCTATATGATAACTGCAATGTCAACTTCTGCACAATTTAGCTAATTGCCTCAAACTTTTTGGGTTCCATTCATTAATCATTAGCATTTCAGCATCCATTACATTCAGAGTACTATACTAAGTACAGTTGTGCTGTTGCCTGTCTGGTCTTCTTTTTCTCTAGGAAGAGAACTAATGCAATAAGGATCATTTCTTTTGGTACCAAAAATGTTTTTGCACATGGGGTATAACATTATAAACTTGAGACAACTCATAAACCAAAAGGTTAACTGCCATAACTATGACCCATCTTTGCAAAGCCATCCAAATTTTTTCAAGATGACCTCGGGACTGCATTCTTGTCTTGAAATGTCCTCAAAAGGCCCAGTCAATGATTAGATGACATGATAAAACCCCAGAGTTCATTCAAATAGCAGGGAAAAGAGAATAGGGAAGAAACTATTTGAACTTTGCCATCTTTTCTTGTGACATTGTCTCTTTCTCCTCCTTGGAAACTACTCTGACCTCCAAAGTTTCCTTGGCCTCTGACATCAAAGCCTCCTTGACTTCTACTATGTTCTCAGCTACTGCTGACACTGCTAACAATTGCCCCTTCAGTCTCCAATGTCATAGGGCTTGTTCCAGTTCAGAGTGATGTTCTATCCACTATGGCATCCAGATAGTATTCTATGACCTCATACCTAGTACTCTTTCCACTGAGCAACCTATCTGTCCTCAAAGAGAGAGGGGAAAGGAATGAATTGGATTGCCTCAAACAATATAAATTAAAAATATCTGATTCTTGATTTCATTCTATTTTTTTTTCTTTAACAAAACTTCAAAGTTAAGGGTGGGGAAGAGAAGAACTATTCCTAGCAGAATATAATGGAGAGAAAATACAATCAGAACTATAAATGCATATAGATCAAAGTATTATAAAAAGGAGAATGGCAGGATATATTAGAAAGCAAAACAACAACTTGTTTGCAAGAATCATACTTCATAAAAATGCATAGAGTTAAAAGGCTTATTGTAAAATCCATTATCTCTCAGCAGAATCTGAAAAAATCTAGGGTAACAATCTCGATCTCAGAGAAGAAAACAGTAAAAAGAAAGAAAGGTTAAGGCAGTCAAATAGGGAAACAATATTGTGTTTAAAGTCTCCATAAATAATGAAATAGCATTACCTTTCTCCTCTTTTCTATCTTCTTTTTGTCCCCCTCTCCTTCCCTCTTTCCATCCCTCTTTCTACTCTTCACTTATGTATGCATATATATGTATATGTATATAAAATAATAATTATAGGATGTTTCAATATATTTCTCATAAGCTCATAGAAATATGACAAAAGTTAATGATTTAAGCAGAATATTAGAAAAATTAAATATAATAAATGTGTAGTTATTGAATAGCAATCTTAAATATTCTGTTTTTCATCATTCCATGGAACCTAAAAAAATGACAATAGGTTGGGAATACATAAATGCAAAAAGACAGAAATAGTAACTATCTCTATAGGCCATAATGTATTAAAAATTTAAATCAAAAGTGGAAGTGTGAACAAAAAGTAGTCAGACATAAATAAAAATTAAATAGTATTATCCTAATGAATAGTATGCCAAAGAAAAGATAAGAGCAACAAATTACTATATTAAAGAAAATGATGACAACATAATCAACTATACAGAATTCCCAAGGTAAAAATTAATATCTTAAAGACCTACATTAATATATTTGAGAAAAAGACCATTTTATTGTGTGTGCCAAGAAATATAGAAAATCAACAAATTACTACTCTCCAAATACACATAGACATACATAATCCATAAAATTTTGAATTCAAATAAGATGCAAATAAAATTGACCAAAAAAAAGATGCCTTATAAAGAGCAACCCTATCTCAAGAGTGTGTATAAAATCTTAGTTTTTTTTTAGATAGATACTCCCAACAGGCATTATCACCTTCTATGGCTCTTTTCTGAGTTCAGTACAGCTCCACAGGAGTAGTCACATGTCATATTTTCAGGCATAGCTCAGTCCTCTGCTAGGATAAATATTTCTCTATCATTTGCTGCTAGTCCTGCCCACTGCAGGAGTCCTGAGTATACCTGTCTTTCAGGAGAAAAAAACTGCTGGCATGCTAGCTGTATTATTTTGTCACTGGACTAGAGACTTCTTAATGGAGCTGTAGTAATAGTTAACATGTTAATTTAGAATTAAAGTTCAGAGGTAGTTGCTATAGATCAGAATTTCCTTTTTTCCTCAGACACTTAGGTTGTTCCTTGAGTAAGTGATGATTCCTCACTTGTTTTAAAGCCTAAATTTGTTCTGAATTCTCTCATTAGACCCAAAGAATTTCAGTAAGGAAATTGAGTGAGATGATTCCAATCAACTTGGTTCCTTTTCTGCTACAGATCAAGTGAGATAATATATGAAAGGATCATTATAAACCTTAAAGTCTATATAAATACTACTATGTCATTACTGTGGTTATCACACATAAGTTGCTAAAGATGGGTGGGGAAATAGATGGGTGGGGAAATAATTGGGTGGGCTATAAATGTATATGGGAGAGGTAGGAACAATCATGGTATTGGCTATAATAGATTTTAATTTTATAAAATCTATGATATTAGGAGAATATTTAGTTTAATAGCTGATTCAGTATCATACAACTTCAGCTTATCACTATTTTTCTGTATAGTTATCCCAAAGCCATTTCCCATTAATTATTTGTTTATAGTCCCTAGAATATATCTATTCATATAATATTGCTCTAAAGCCTATCCCCCATATCCATCTAAGTTTGGAAAACATAAGCTACACACTATTCACCTTTTTAGTAGTTTATTTTTAATTATGCTTTGGCCAGTTTTTCTTTGCTTTTTAAATAATTGCACAATCATGGAAAAATAGAACTTCTTTAACAAATGTAATAACTACCCCTTTGATTCTCCCTAATTGCTTACTTTAGAGATTGGACTTTTGGATAGAAATATTTTGGTTATTGCTTGCTCTTGCTTGGACATTTCTGTCTGTTGATATAGGGCTAGTTTCCTCCTGAACTACATTGCATTCTGAGTACCACTGATTTTAATTTATATTATCCTTCTTGGCAGAATAGAATTGAAAGGTAGAACTAAGTAAAGACTGCCTCTTTAATTCAAAAGAGAAAGAGGCTTAGAAGGCTAAGTAAATTGGCTATCTTTATTTTTGTTAGGTTTCTGTGTGCTCTCTATTGTTTCCCAATTCTTCAGTTTCCATTTATAAAATGATGACACTTTAAGGATGAGTGTGACACTTAAAAATAATATATTTTTTCATAATAACTTTTATAATATATGTAATATAATAAAGATGAGTGTGATGCTTAAAAATAATATAGTTTTTTATAATGACCTTTATAATAAAGGTTGGAAATTATGTGCCACTATCACAAAATGCATATAAAAGAAAATTTAATATTTTGTTATCACTTTAACCAAGAAAATATGAATTCAGAATTTTGCTTACCTTCCAATTTTTTCACTTTTATTTAGAATTACTCCTTTACCACAAGATGAATAACAGTTTCTTGTTTTTTTAAATAGTATTTTATTTTTTCCAAATAAATATAGTTTTCTTTTTTCTTTTAAATTTTAAATTATTTATTTTTAAAAATTTATTTAATTTTTATTTTTTTATTTAGTAGCATTTTATATTTTTCTTTTTTAAAATATAAATTAAAAAAATTTTTTAAAGCTTTTTATTTAAAAAACATATGCATGGGTAATTTTTCAACATTGACCCTCGCAAAACCTTCTGTTCCAAATTTTCCCCTTCTTCCCCCCACCCCCTCCCCTAGATGGCAGGTACTCTAATACATGTCAAATATGTTAAAATATATGTTAAATCCAATATATGTATACATATTTATATGGTTATCTTGCTGCACAAGAAAAATCAGGTCAAGAAGGAAAAAAAAAAACTTGAGAAAGAAAACAAAATGCAGCAAAGAACAACAGAAAGAGTGAAAATGCTATGTTGTGGTCCAGACTCAGATCCCACATCCCTCTCTCTGGGAGTATATGGCTTTCTTCATCACTGAACAATTGGAAGTGGTTTGAAATATCTCATTGTTGCAGAGAGCCATGCCCATCAGAGTTGATCATCATGTAATATTGCTGTTGCTGTGTATAATGATCTGGTTCTGCTCGTTTCACTCAGCATCAGTTCATGCAAGTATCTCCAGGCCTCTCTGAAATCGTCCTGCTGGTCGTTTCTTACAGAGCAATAATATTCCATAATATTCATATACCATAATTTATTCAGCCACTCTCCAATTGAAGGGCATCCCTTCAGTTTCCAGTTTCTAGCCACTACAAAAAGGGCTGCCACAAACATTTTTGCACATGTGGGTCCCTTTCCCTCCGCTAAGATCTCTTTGGGATATAGGCCCAACAGAAACACTGCTGGGTCAAAGAGTATGCACAGTTTGATAACTTTTTGAGCATAGCTCCAAATTGCTCTCCAGAATGGTTGGATCCATTCACATTTCCACCAACAATGTATCGGTGTCCCAGTTTTCCCACATCCCCTACAATATTCATTATTTTGTTTTCCTGTCATCTTAGCCAATCTGACAGGTGTGTAGTGGTACCTCAGAGTTGTCTTAATTTGCATTTCTCTGATCAATAGTGATTTGGAGTATCTTTTTATAAGACTAGAAATAGTTTCAAATTCTTTATCTGAAAATTGTTCATATCCTTTGACCATTTATCAAATGGAGAATGGCTTGATTTCTTATAAATTTGAGTCAATTCTCTATATAGTTTAGAAATGAGGCCTTTATCAGAACCTTTGAATTTAAAAATGTATAAAGGTAGTTTTCAACATTCATTTTTGAACAAATTTTTCTTCCTCTTCTCCTTTATTTACCCTCTCCCCCAAAAAGAAAGCATCTGATATAGGTTAAATATGTGCAATTCTTTTAAACATATTTCCATATTTGTCATGTTGTACAAGAAAAATCAGATCAAAAAGGAAAAAACTATGAGAATGAAAAAAAATCTGAGCAAGCAAATTATGTTTTGATTCACATTCAGTTTCTATCATTCTTTCTCTGGATATGGATGGAATTCTCCATCCCAAATCTATTGGAATTGGTTTGAATCACTACATTTCTTGTTAAGTAAGAACTAGAGTTAAATGCTTTATTTTAGCTAGTATGAATAAATAAATTTTGCAAAGAGTTTGATCACCATAAATTAAGAAATGTTCTAAATGGAATCAACTATTTTTTGCTTTACATTTTGTAATTTCCTTGGTAATAGCTCAGAGGGAATAATTTATTAGCATTTTTTTTACTAGCAGTTATGAACACTTAGATAAAATTTATTTCTATAATGCAAAAGGAATTGTTTGCTGTTGTGTTTTATTTTATTTTATTTTGTTTTTATTTATTATTTTATTAATGACATTATTAATGACTTATTAATAATGAATTATTAATAATGACTATGAAATATCTGAGTAATACTACCAAAGGACTAAATCAGTATTGATAAAACTTAGGTATACATCTGAAATTCTTGTATTAACATTGACTCAAAGTTTTTCTACAAGCAGCTAGATGGCCCAGTAGACAGATAGGTGCTGAGCCTTGGTTCAACAAGATCTAAGTTCAAATGTAGCTGGCTGTGTGATCTTGGGCAAGCCTTTGTTTGCCTCAGTACCTTCAACTGTAAAATGGGGATAACAGCACCTAATTCACAGTGTTGTTGCGAAGATCAAATGAGATCATTTTTATGAAATGCTTAGCACATTGTCTCGCTCACAGTAGGTGCTAAATATAGGCTTATTTCATTGCCTCTTCTCTTCTCCCAATTTGTTATTATTTTATGCATTTTCCCTACTTATATATTACTAATTTCAAGGTATCAGTAAAGTTTTACCTGCACTTGACTTTCCTGAGTCATAGAGTAGTAAAAATGTATTAGGTGCTTTACTAGATTAAAAGTTAAGAACTCTTAGTAATTGTACTCCTTTTTTTGGTTTCATTGTGTTAACTTATTTTTACATTTAGAGGTTTAGTGATAAAATAGGAAATCAGTGGA
The DNA here is from genome assembly GCA_023553655.1 of Myrmecobius fasciatus. Lineage (NCBI taxonomy): Eukaryota > Metazoa > Chordata > Mammalia > Dasyuromorphia > Myrmecobiidae > Myrmecobius > Myrmecobius fasciatus. The sequence continues at coordinate 207,070 of JAJPUD010003431.1, forward strand.
TTGGACTATATATGTATGTATGTATGTATGTCTTCAGTAACTAATGTTTTTATTTTGTATTTTTACTGCCTGTAGATGGACACAACTTTAGTGTGTTCTTTACAAGCTGGAGAAAGGGGAGTGGGGATGATAAATATTAAATAAAAGAAAACTTCTTGGTAATAATTACAATTGTTGTTAACCACATTCTCTTATAGTATGTCCATTTTTTTCTTTTCTAAATCCTAGGATAAATGCCATTTCTGGGAAGAAAAAAGAAGTTTGATTGCAAGAAATTAAGGAAAACTGAAACAAATGAAGACAACTTGTATGTAGACAAAATATGGTTTCAGTGTGAGAGTGAGACATGTTTAAAATGGAGGTTGTTATCTAATGAAGATGCCTCCCAAGTTGATATCAATGAATCATGGTTTTGCTTTATGAACAATGACACAAACCATAACACATGTTCTGCTTCTGAAGAATACTTCCCTAAAGAATCTCATGTTCTTAAACATGGGCTTAAATATGTCTATTCACAACTTCCTATGGGGAGTCTAGTCTTGGTGAAATTGTACAATTGGCCAAGGTAAGAATGAAGTTGGAGAAGTCATAAATATAGATAGCACCTAAAATTTAAGGCCTAATCATTAATATTCTCCCAAATTCCTCCTTAACAAACAAATCCCAAACTGTATAAATATGATTAATGATATGATTTGGACAATAGACCTAAATAGTAACCATAAGTATTTCATGGGCATTTAAAAGATATTGAAATCTTAAATAGATTTTGTCAATTATGTGTTCATTGATTTACTAAGTATCTTCAGGATTTTAGTAAGATAGTTCAGCCATTGAAAAATCTGCTGGAGCACTAATAGCCTAGACTTCCTTCCTTCCTTCCTTCCTTCCTTCCTTCCTTCCTTCCTTCCT
>JAJPUD010003431.1:212984-225636 GCA_023553655.1 Myrmecobius fasciatus
CTTCCTTCCTTCCTTCCTTCCTTCCTTCCTTCCTTCCTTCTTTCCATCCTCCCTTCTTTCCATCCTCCCTTCATTTCTTCCTCCCTCCCTCCCTTCTCCCTTTCTTCCTTCTTTCTTTTCTGCATTTCAATTAGGCCTTACCCTGCTTTAGTCCTTTCTTCCTTTGATAGTTGTGGTTCCGGAATGCAGCTTAACTTGGACACTTTATTAAGTAAATATTTCTTCATACGTTGGAATGTATGTTACTAGAGTATCAGTGTACACTCACAGCTCAATTGAATTTTGAGGTAAATAGTTGCTAGAATATCAAATGTTATTTAGATACTTCTTACAAATATACCTGTATACCCCTTCCACTACCCGTGAACCTGTGATATACCTTTATTTTCTCTTCTGAATATGGATAATTAACCAAAACATCTGATTTTTAGATGTAGAAATGTCCCAAAATGTAAGGTCTTAAAAGTTTCAGTAGTTGGAAATTGTTTTCCTTCTTTCCATCTCATCCTTTTTGTCTCTATTAATAGCAAATGATTCCCAGTTTTTCATACTGTGAAATCCAGCTCCTTTATCAAAGTGGAACTTCAAGCCAGTCAGTGGACAGTCTTCATCTATTTGAAATTTTTTTCAATAGCCTAAGGCTCAGGTTCTTGGGCTTTGTTCTTTTGTTTCCTATTATAGGGTGGAGGAGTGATGTGGGAATCTTGACCGTGGAGGAGAACCTAATCCTTTGTTCATAATAGGGCCTAATAAATGCTAATATTATCTCCATCACAGAACCCTCAGAATTTACAATAGCCTGAGATTGTGGTCTTCATCTGATTGGTATTCTTTGGAAAATTTAAAAAGGTTTTACATTTCCTCTTGTTAAATACACAGTATTCCCGTACAACATGGGAAGCAGTGATGTATACATTCTAGAGCCAGTCTCAGAAGATTTGAATTTAAGTTCCAGATCTGACACATGTTGACTGTGTGACTCAGTGTAGGTCACTTACCAGTGCCTGATCAGAATCTTGGTAGAGATTTTTCCCTAGCTAAAAAATCACAGGTGATGAACAAAAAGTAAGAAAAAAAATCCATAAGAAGTCAATCAGATAAAATGTTCATATGATATTCCTTTCATTTTATAGCTGATCAGTAAAGATTACAGATCAGGTGTTCAAAGTCTAATATTTAGTGATGTAGTTAAGAACATATTCACTTTAACAAACCTTCTAGAAGTATCTGGTAACATGCAATCAACTTTGAAAAAAATTAGGAACTTTGATCAACACAATGACCAATCACTTTTGAATGACTTGTCATGAAACAAGCTATCCACCTCCAGATAGAGAAGTGATGAATTCAGAATGACTTAATTCTTTTCTTTTCTTTTCCCTTTTATTTCCTTTTTCTTTACATGACTAAAGTGGGAATTTATGTTGCATAATGACATATATTTGTAATAGCCTTTTTTTAAAAAAACCTAAATGGATAGGACAAAGAGAGGGAGAGAATTTGGAACTAAAAATAAAACTGAATTTAAAAAACACAACCCACTATTCTATATATTAGTAACACAAAACAAAATGAAAAATAGTTTTTGCCTCAAGGAAACTTAGATTGTATTTGGAGGGTCCAACATCCAAAAATACAAGATAACTTGAGGAGGGAAAGAAGACTAATAATTAGTAGAACTAAGAGGTTTTCTTAATTTGGCACTTCTGTTGAGCCTAAAGCTAAGTGCTAAATGGAGTGCCTTAGAGGCATGAGGGACTACCTGTGCAAATGCTTGTAAGAAGGAAAGAATTCTGAGTTTAGGAAAGAGCCAGAAAGCCAGTCTGAAATGTGGAATGTGTGACAAGGGAACATGAATAAAGGAATTGTCTGAAAAAAAAGTATTGTGGAACCAGATTGTGAAGGGCTTTAAATACTATACAAAAGATGTTTGAGTTTTACACCAGGAATGACTCCAAACTTTTAAACCTACATAACTTGCAGAATGGTGATTTCCTTAACCAAGGCCATTTTGGAAGAGGCATAGGTATATATTAAAGTGTAGCCTGCATGTTCCCTAAAAGTAAACTCCAGTAGTCCCAGGATATGCCAGTTTGCTTGCCTCTTGTAGAAAACTTGCTTTGAGGTAAAAGATAAAGAATAGAATTCAGAAGAGACTATCCTGTATTTGTACATTTGATGATCATTCACATAGTAATGATATATTAAATCTGGGGAGCACCAGAGGAAGAAGAGAATAAGCAGGATCTAGAAGAGAGATTTGGGGGACATTTGTGTTTAAGATCCAAGACATGAAAGAAGATCCAACAAGAAAAAGTAAAAGTGGGTAAATTAGTAGAAAGAAGGCTGCAAAGGAATGCTATCATATGAAAATTGAGGGAGGAGAAAATATCAGGAGGAAAGGATGGGTAAGTCTCAAAAGTTGCAGAGGTCAAGAATGGGAAAGGACTGAGAAACTGTTAGATCTAGCAATTGAGATTGTACATGACCTTATAGAGAGTAGTTCCAGGCGAATGATGGAAGCAAGATGTGAAATGAGTAAGATGGAAAGAAATGAAAACAATGACTAGAAGTGATATTTTAATGATGGTTTTAAAGTATTTTTAACTTCAGTTCAGAAGTTTTAGGAATGCTACAAAAATGAAAATCCCTCATTTTATCTAAAATAGTATTATTATATAATAATTCTTTCTAAGAATAAAAAGTTTGAATTGATTTAGTTGATTAGTATCTATTCTAATCTATTCTGAGTAGTTTGGTGGTACATTGGAGAGAGCTCTAGGCCTAGAGTTAGGAAGAATTTGAGTTCAAATCTGGCCTCAAATATTTACTGTGTGACCCTGGTAAAGTTAATTATCCTTTATCTGCCTTAGTTTCCTCAGCTGTAAAATGCTCATAACAATACCACCTACCTTTTAGGAATATCATGAGGATCAAGTGAGATATTTGAAAAGCAATTATGTGAAAAACACTAATATGTGCTTGCCACAGAAGCTGGAGTCTTTGGGTTTATCAAACAATAGATTACTATAATCATTTACTATTGTGTCTTGTGTACCTAATCTATCCCATTGACTTACTGCTCTATTTTTAGTTAGTACCAGAAGATTTTGATGACTTCTGCTTTTTAATATAATTTAAGGTCTGATACAACCAGGCCACCTCCCTTTGCATTTTTTCATTAATTCTTTCAATATTCTTGGCTTTTTGTTTTTTCAAATTAATTTTGTTAAATTTTCTTAGCTCTATAAAGTAATTTTTTGGCAGTTTGATTGGTATGGCACTAAATAAGCAGATTAATTTAGGTAAAATTGTCATTTTTATTATATTAGCTCAGCTTGCCAATGAGCAATTGATATCTTTCTAATTGTTTAGATCTAATTTTATTTGTGTGAAAAGGATTTTGTAATTATGTTCATATAGTTCCTGGCTTTGTCTTGCTAGATTCCCAAATATTTTATATTGTCTACCATTATTTTAAATAGGATTTCTCTTTTTATCTCTTGCTACTGGACTTTGTTGGTAACATATAGAAATGCTAATGATTTACTTGGGTTTATTTTATATCCTGCAGCTTTGCTAAAGTTATTAATTGTTTCTAGTAAATTTTTGTTGATTCTCTAGGATTCTCTAAATATACTATCATATCATCTGCAAAGAGTGATAATTTTTCTCCTTATCTATTCTACTTCCTTTAATTTCTTTTTATTTTATTGATAAAGCTAACATTTCCAATAAAATATTGAATAATAGTGGCGATAATGAACAACCTTGTTTCACCCCAGTTTTATTGAGAATGCTTCTAGCTTATCCCCGTTACATATAAGACTTGCTGATGGTTTTAGATAGGTGCCATTTATGATTTTAAGGAAAATTCACTTATTCTTATGCACTCTACTTTTTTAAAAATTAGGAATAGGGGTTGTATTTTGCCAAATGCTTTTTCTAGATCCATTGAGATAATCATGATTTTTGTTAGTTTTGTAATTGATATACTCAATTTTCTTATAGTTTTCCTGATACTAAACCAACCCTGCATTCCTGGTATAAATCCTACTTGGTCACAGTGTATTATCCTGATGATAAGTTGCAGCAATATCTTTGCTAATATCTTACTTGAGATTTTTACATTAATACTCATTAGGGAAATTAGTCTGTACTTTCTTTCTCTGTTTTGGCCCTTCCTGGTTTAGGTATCAGCACCATGCCTTTATCATAAAATGAATTTTTCAGCACTCCTTCTTTACCTATTTTTCTAAACAATTTATATAGTTTTGGAATTAATTGTTCTTTAAGTGTTTGGTAGAATTTACTTGTAAAATCATCTGGTCCTGGAGATTTTTTTCCTAGGGAATATGTTGATAGCTTATTCAATTTCTTTTTCTAAAATGGGACTGTTTAAGTATCTCTTCTTTTTATTTCCTCTTCTTTTAATGTGGGCAAACAATATTTTTTAAATATTCATCCATTTCACTTAGATTGTCAAATTTATTGACATCCAGTAGGAAAAAAAGTTCTTAATTATCTTTAATTTCCTCTTCATTGATGCTTAGTTCACCCTTTGCATTTTTGATATTGGTAACTTGATTTTCTTCTTTCCTTTTTCTAATCAAATTAATCAAGGGTTTATTTTGTTGATTTTTTTATTAAACCAACTCTTTATTTTCTTTATTAGTTTAATAGTTTTATTAATTTCAATTAATTTCTCCTCTGATTTTTAGAATTTCTAATTTGGTATTTTATTAGAGGTTTTTAATTTGTTCTTTTTTAAGCTTTTTTTTTTTGATGGCATGCCCAATTTTTTGATTTCCTCTTTCTCTATTTTATTCATGTGAGCATCTAGAGATATAAAATTTCCCCTATGAACTGCTTTGGCTGCACCCTATAAGTTTTATGCACATAAATTCTTGCCTAGGTCAGTGGCCAAGTAGTTGTTCAGAAAGCTAGATTAAAATGAAATTCTGTTATCCTGAATAGTGTGACAAATTCTTTGAATGATTTCATGTCAGAATATAACCATGTACTTGCCAAATGTCTAATGTAAGGATTTTAAAATAGGATTCATTTTATATTCATTTAGTGATTGCAGGCTATCAAAAAGAAAGCAGAAAGAAAAAGACAAAAAGACACCTACTTTTGACTTTTCTTTTGATAGTCTGGGTATTTTATTTTTAAAGATATTTTATTACTTTTATGTTTTCAGTTTTGTTAATGGTATATAATATATTTTGTTGGTTCTTGTTAATTCTTATGGTTTTATTATGATCTTACCTAGCTTATTTGCTATCTTATTGATTTGATTTTCTGCTCTCTTCTTTTTAATAGTAATAGCTAGAGGCTTATCAGTTTTATTTGTCTTTTGAAAGACTATCCTTTTGTTTTATTTGTTTTCATCATTTCTAATTTATATTTTTCTTTTCCTCTAATTTTTAATATCTTCTTTCTCTTTTTCTTTCTCTCTCCTCTCTCTCTCTCTCTCTCTCTCTCTCTCTCTGCCTATTTTGGGTTTATTTGTTAGTTATCTAATTTTTAAATGCATATTCAGGTCAGTCCTGTTTGTTTGTTTGTTTGTTTTTGTTCATGTACTTTTAGAGAGATAGGATGAGATAGGATGTTTTCCCCCTGAGGATTGTTTTAGTTGCATCCCAGAAATATTCTTATGTTATTTCATCATTATAATTTTCTTTTTTTTCCTGTTCTATTTTTCAAAATAATAGCTTTTTATTTTCAAAATATATGCAAAGACAGTTTTCAGCATTCACTTGCAAAATCTTGTGTTCCAAATTTTTCTCCCTTCCTTTCTCCCACCTCCTCTCCTAGACAGTAATCCAATATATGTTAAACATATACAATTCTTCTCATATTTCTACTTTTATTATAATTTGCATTATTATAATTTTCTTTCATATAACTGTTTCTATGATTTACTCTTTGATTTACTCATTATTTAGGATTTCATTGTTAAGTCTTCATTTGGGTTGATGTCTTTTGTTCGTGGTCCTGAACCAATAACTATTTTTATTGTTTTATGATCTTTAAAGGAAATATTAACTATTTTTCCCTTTTTACCTTCTTGCAATAACTCTGACCCCTTCACAAGTTATCATTGTCACTGTCAATTTTTACAAAAGTTCCATTTGGTACTGAGAGATACTTATATTATTCAGTCATCCTGTTTAGAAGATGCCATAAGTTTTTTAGCTCCAACCTTTCCAGCAATTTGCTCAGTTCCATATTTTTCCTTTCGTTGTTATTTCTATTAGGCTTACAACTGAGAGAGAATTATGTTTATATTGTCTTCCATTTGTCTCTAATATTTTTTGTTATTTTTTTTCTTCTGCTGCTAAAAATACAGTGCTATATATTCCTTCAGTTATTATTTCTGGTGGCTTTTCTCCCCTTATCTCAACCTCCTTCTCCTATTAACCCCTTTCCCTCTAGAGTTTGGCTTACTAATTCCTTTTTTCCTGCCTTTTTTCGGTTATTTGATCCCCCATTTTCCCCCATTTTTCATTTCAGCCAGGTACATTCCCCTGTTCTTTCATTGAGCTATTCCTGTTCATTAATTTTTTTTAAATTTTATTTTTGTACCCCTTTTCAAAGAGGGTTTCTTTCACTCTTCTCATTATCTATTCTTTCTGTCTGAGTGCTCTAGACCTCCTTGTCTGGTTCATAGCCACTTTAATTTTCTATTTTCTTTCTATTCTTTATGGGATCATAAATTCTAAGCTATCCATTCTGGGTTCTCCCCCATATGCAGTTTCTATCATTGTCTTGTGGAGCTTGCCTTTTGTATTCTACTTTTCTACTGAGCTTCACTTCCAGAACAAAGCTAATTCCTTCAAGTGACAGAGAAGACACTGTCCCATGGTAAAATATTCCACTGCTTTCCCTGCACATCTCTGATTATGGGATTGCCATTGATAACCTCTCCATGGTTACCTTCTTTTTTTAATATTTTATTTAAAGTCTCTTTTCTGGATTAATGCCCTTCTGTTCTCCTAAATGCTAGTTCTTCAGTAATTCTATTTCCCTTCCTCCTAAGATAGGTCAGATAGTCTTTTTCAAGCCCCAAATTCCCAAGACCACACCCAGCACAAGATACCTACCTTCCTTCAAAGAACATCTTTCTTCACCATAGTAACCTTCATCAGTAGAATCCTCTTTCCTCATCTTTTTCTAGTCTTTCTCTCTCCTCCTCATTTTGTCCTCTATAACTGGGTATTATGAGGCACAGTAAATAATTCAAGCTTGTTTCTTCACCATCTCTTGTTTTTAATTTCTTCTTTTCCCCTTGTGACAGTGTACTTTTAGGAAGAAAGTTCTTAAGGATAACTCTGTTCTTATTTTTTAACAGTTGCATTTAATCATATACAGTTATTTTTCAAGTTTTTTCCCTCTTTTTTCCATGGTAATTTATTTTATTATTTGTACTTTTCTTGGTTACTCTGCTTATATTATATTTCTGCTGTCTGGGTGTATGGGAAACAAATAATCTCCTAACATCTGTTTTTCTTTGGACTGCTTCAAATAACTCTCTTTGATTTAATGCAATTTTTCATTGATAATTAGACACAGGTTTAAAAGGTTTATCACCTTGGTTGCAACTTATGATTTTTTGCTTTTTGGAATACATTATTCAATTCTCTTGTAGAGTTTCTTTGGGTTCAGTATAGTCTTGTATTATTTAAAGTTCTTTCTCTCAGTTTATTGCAGATTTTGTTTGTTATTAAAATTGTTAAACTTAAGCACTATGTGTCTTGGATCCGGAAGCAATGTGTGTATTACTTTGATTGGTACTTATTTTTTCTATTTACAAGTCTTATAGTAATTAATTAATACATTATGCTATTCAAGGTTTTTTATTTGTTTGATTCTTCTTGGAGACTACTAATCTTTAAGTTTTTAAATCTTTAAGTTAAGATTTCTTGAAATAAAGTTCTAGAAAGACAAGCTTTTAAAAGTCATTTGTTTTATTTGTTTTTTATTTTTTTGCTTTTTGCTGAGGCAATTGAGGTTAAGTGACTTGCCCAGGGTCACACAGCTAGGGAATGTTAAGTGTCTGAGACCAAATTTGAACTCAGGTCCTCCTGACTTCAGGGCTGGTGCCCTATCCACGCTCCACCTACCTGCCCCAACTCATTTATTTTAAATGGAGCTATTTGACTCTATCTTAAAACCCAAATCACTCTAGCTTACATTGAATGTCCAAAAATAGCCTCAATTCAAACTTCTTTGGTTCATCTTAATGCTCAGAGTGAATGTTAAGAGCAATTATTACCTGTTCTGGCTAAAAAACTCTAAGCACTTCCCTTCCCAAACTGATATCTTTGTAAGGGTAATATGGCCTTACTATCTTTGTGACCCTGTACAAATCATTAGCCTTTATTAGCCTCTGTTTTTTCAGTTATAAAGTATGGATAATAATACCTATGCCCTATAGTTATGATAAAGTTCAAATGAGATAATATTTATAAAATGCTTTGTAAATGGTATTTCATGCAGTACTTTAAGAGTACCATATACTCTAGCTATCATCATCATCATATTATCACATTAGTTCTCTAAAGAATACTATTAAAAATAAATATTATAATGTAATCTAGTTAACTTCTTATTCTAAAATTTGTTTTTGTATTCAAAATTTGATTTTTTGACACTTATTAATTGTGTGAGCCTGGTAGATCACTTCACCCTATTTGCTTTAGTTTTTTCATCTATAAAATGAGCTAGTAAAGTAAATGGCACATCACCTCAATATCTTTGCCAAGAAAACCCCATATGAAGTCAAAAAGAGTCAGATAAGACTGAAACAACAACAGCGGCAAAATAATCAAACATATTTAAACCACATGAATCTGTATTTTTTTAACCAATATTACTTATGGTCTTTATACTTTCCAAATATTACAACCTTAACAAAACTTACAGCTAATTTGCCAGGTGGGAGTTTTTTCTCATCTTATATTTAGACTTCTTTCTCTAATTCTCAAAGTCACAGAATCATAGAATCTTGTTTGGGAGAGTCCTTGGCACTCATCCTCTCTATTTTGGATCTGGCTGAAAATCCACTCCATGGTCTCAACAAGTGGCCATGCAGCCACTACTTAGGAGTGGGATAGACCTTGCCTTTTCTTTAACAAGCTCTTCTGCTAGAAAAGCTTGGATTTTTGAGGAATTTCCTTCAGTATCAAGTCTGAGTTTCCATAACTTCCACCCATTGTTTCTAGTTCTGCCTTCTGGAGCCAAAGCAAAAAAAAAAAAAAAAAAAAAAAAAAGGTTTAATTTTGTTTTTACATGACACTTAAATGCAGCTATCATGCATTTAAAGTAAGTTCCAAAACTGGACAGCATTTCACTTTTGTCAAGCAGAAATACTCATGGCAGAAACTTCCTTGTAAATTCACAAAACAGAAACAAAACAGAAAAAAAAAGAAAAATAGAATAAAAGAAAAAAAGGACATGAACAAGTTAGAAAGGAAAATAGAATGTTTAAAATTTCTTGAATTTTTGCTTTGAAAGATGGTTTATTATTATTCACATCTTGTTTTTAGGTCTGAACAACTTTAGAAGATATTTGAACATTTATTTCATGGCATGTAAGGCAGCCTATATTTTTCCAGGAGTGGTAGAAAAGAAGGGTGATAGTATGAATGTATCAAGATTTAAGTCTATTGCTTTTATAGTCATATTTCTAAGAAATGTGGTGGTATGAGTATGTCAAGGTTTAAGTTTATTGCCTTTATAGTCATATTCCTTAGGGATACAATTGAAAGGATGTCCAATGATCAACAATCTGTAGTTATCCTGATACATACAGTTCTGTATCCTGAATTCTCTTAGAAACTTCTATATCTAGTAGCATTATCTATTATTTTTCCAGTAATTAATATTTTGCAATATTCAGAATTTGGATTGACCATACTGAATATTTTTAATCTGATCCTTTTCCTTTTGGGATATGGAAAATTTATTCTTCTACAATAAATTATAGTATGTTGGCAATTTTTCAAAGGGCTATGATATAAACCTTCTGAAAGAACTTGATACTCCCATTAGATAAGTTTTAAATTTTTGCAAGACCTTTCTACTTCTTTTTACTAATTGTTATTATATTTCACATGCTGGAGATATAATTACAAGATAGATAGACAATAAAGTTCCCAAACTTACTGAAGTTTGTGATTTTTGAAACAGTAACCATAAAGGACAATAACCAATTTGGAAATATAGTTCTGGAATACAAGAGCTTAAAATGGCCTCAGTATCTCATTGGATTTATTTTCATGCCTTCACAAGGAATTCACTTATACCATTCCAAATAGCCTTCTTTTAATACCTCTAGAGTTGAAGATGATGGAGATGATGATAACTGCCATTAATATAATGCTTTAAAATTTGCAGTTAGATTTATTATTCAATTTGATCTTCATTAAATTCTGTGAAATAGGTACTATTATAATGCCTATTTTACAGATGAAGAAAACAAAAGTTGAGAGAATTTACTTGTGCAGTCACACAACTTTCTTCAAGTATCTGAGACAGAATAAAACTCAGGTTTTCTTGACTCTAAGTCCAGTATTCTATCCACTGTGATGCCTCTTGGCTAGGATATGATATGTTTGTTATTTTATATTGAATTTCCTTTTATAAAGATGTCATAATAAAGTTTCATTGTACTTCAAACTCTTTAATTTTTATTATTAAGGGTTATGGTGATTCTCATTTTTAGGAAAATTATATTTAACTTGAATCAATAAAAGAATGCATTTTATGAAATATGCCAAATAAATATTTATATTTTAAAAGATATTGACAGATATTTTTAAACTTTGTGAAAAAAATAATTATAACTCAAAAAAGAGAATTTCATATATACTTGTTAAATTTATTAATCAACATAATGTTTACATTATGAAAAAGAATAATTTCTAAACAATTAAAATATTTTTTTCTCTGAAAGTTGGCCAGCTGTACTTTGCCTTGATCCTTTAATGGGGGAATATGTGACCTATGACCTGGATGGAAATGTTGAATATTATCATGTAGAATTCCTGGGTAATCCCCATTCAAGAAAATGGATAAAAGCAAACAGTGCTGGTTATTACAGTATCACTTTAAAGGTAGGTAAAATAACATTAAGTTTATTATTTATTTTTGTGGTTACTTTATTGATTCTACTGCATTTTTTGTGGTGCATTTTTAAAAAATGGCTCTTTTCCCAAGACTCAAAAACACAACTATTTATTTTAGAATTACTTTAGAAATTATAAATACAAAATATTATGTTTCTAAGGTAATGTAGATATAATAACTTTTAGTATTATTTTTTCTGATTAGCAATAGAATTATTAGTATTAAATTAAGTATAGAATTTTCATAGGACTATGATTATCTTTTGAAATTGTTTTTGGATTTGCATTTGGCCGTTTTTACAATCTCTGAATGAAATTTAATTTGCAGTGTTAATTAAAGGAGACAATTGATTATGTAATCCAACAAATTTTTCAGATTTCAAGTAGAAAATTTCATCATATTAAGTCCTCAAATAACTTTCTATTATAGGGTTTCAAAAAAACCTTTTGTATTAGATGATAGTTAAGCCAGCATTGATAGATTAAATTCTCAAATAATACAGCTTTTTGGTTTAAGAATTAGAGTTAATTCAATTATATAATTGTTATTGTTAATTTCATTTTTTTCTGAAACTTTCCCCAATGTTTAGGCTAAGCCTGAGTCAATCTCCTGGTAGTTTAGGTCCAATATTGGAATGAAATAAAATACAAATTTTTTCGAAGTTCATAATAAAAGAACATTTGCTTAGCTATGACAAAGAATGGGAATTCCACACAGATATGTGTTAAGGGTACTAGGAGTTGTTTCACCTGATAGAAGCTCCTCTGCCTCTGAGCTGGAACATCTAGAATCTCTTTTGTGTTCAAGTGATTAGGAGCTGGCAGTAAATAGTCTATAATGTTAGTTTTCTGAGCCCATCAAAGCTTAAGGACAGATTAAATATCTTTTGAGGAAAAACTATCCTGGGAGAAAGAGGCTAGGGTATTGCTTCCACCATAAAGTAGCATATCTAGTTTCCAGAAAATGCTTAAATAATACTGATTTCAGAGAATAGCATGACACTAGACTTTCCATTTTGTAGTAAAACACACACACATCCGCATATGTGTGTGTGTGTATACATATATATATATATGTATATATATATATCCTATGTCATTATCCATTCAAAGCCTATGATTTAAGCCTTTGTATAAATTAATCAAAAACTATTATTGTCATACATAAAATCTTTGTTTACTTTAGTCAGCTAATCATGGAATGCCTTTTTTCTTCTGGAGAACAATGTAGCAACTAGTAATCTTACTGGTATAGGATATCATGGCTTTGGTCTGTTGAGAATTTATGCTCTTCTTTCTTTATGAAGGAATAGCAGACAGAAAAGTCGCACGTACGCATGTGTGTGCGCATGTGTGTGTGAACAGGTGCTTTAGAGCAAGAGCTTGATGTATTGTTTTGTTGATTATCTAGGCTTAAGAAGGTGATGAAGGAAATATTCATAGTGAAGATTAAATTTTACACAGTCTGATAGATATTGTTTAATAAATGTTTGTTGATGGTTTTTATATATATATAT
>JAJPUD010003431.1:226036-248928 GCA_023553655.1 Myrmecobius fasciatus
TTTCTTTCTTTCTTTCTTTCTTTCTTTCTTTCTTTCTTTCATTTCTCTCTTTCTCTCTTTCTTTCTTCCTTTCTTTCTTCTTATTTTTCACCATACTATAAAGTAAAGAATAAAGTTAGGCTGTGATGATTCTATGATTATACTGTCTAATTCAGGAAGACTTAGAAAGTTTTTTTTCTATTCTCCTTTCTTTTCAAGAGTATTGCTGGTAAATGTTTAACAACCAGCTTTATGGGAAACACATACACATACACACAGACACTGAGCCTTTCTGTTATTCAGAGACCGAGGTAGTGCAGGGTGAGGGTGAGGGGAAGGGGTTAGGAGTAGGTGAATGAGGATTAAGTCCCATATGTAAAAGAAGTAAGTTTGTATTTTTATGATTTTAATCCTTTGAAATAAATATTGCTGTGTAAAAACTATTCCCACTCTTAGTAGCTAAATGGAAGTAGAATGCAAGGGACATACCCTCTACAATTGAAGGAACATCGGTGGGAGATAGTGTCACTTACAGAGAACTTAGATAACTCCCAAATCTACTTCAGGGTACTGGAGAAGTTTGGGGAAGAAGTGAAAGATAACCAAGTAAACCTCATATAGTGATGGAAGCCAGAATCATCTGTGTGATACATGTTTCACAGGAACAGTGAACTGAAATCACAGGGATTCAAATTTAGGTTTATTGTAAAGAGAAACTTTCTCACAATTACAATGTCTAAAAGTAGACTTGGTTGTCTTAAGAGACAAAGGTTTTTACCTTTTCCTCCCTGTCCCGCAAAGTCTTTAATAGGATAAATGACCACTTAGTATGGACTTGTCAAAGAAACTCTACTTCTACATTGTTAGAATTGGAGATCACTGAGGTCCCTTCTAGTTCTGAGATGGGAGAGTTAGGTCCTGATTAGTGCTATGAAGGAATTCTGGGAAGTGGTCACATTATTAAAATTTGAACTGCATATTTCCATTGGGCTACAACCAATTTACATATTTTATAAAATTATAACTAGATTAAATGAGCTGAATACAACTTTAGCTGTTTATTGTGTATCATTAAATATATCTTATGTCATTTAAGATATAGAGCCTTCATTTTTTTCAGAATGTAATATTTTATTAAGATTGTGGCAAGAAAAGTCCTTGAATGTGTCAACTATGAAAAAAGATTAGTAAGATATTTATAGTTATTGATGAGGCAATAGGTGGGAGTCAAATAAGCCACAAACTAAGGGATGATTTTAAAAGAGTATGCTTATCTGAAAAATTTGGTTATCTCCTAACATTCTTGCCATGATGATTGCTTCACCAATGAAAGGAAATCGAATTGGGAGAAATTCACAGGTTTAAATCAGCCATGAAAATAAGTATGTGTTCATTTACCCCAGGCCTAAAAGAAATCAGGATAGACCTAAAGATTTCAGAAACTGTACTAATGAAAATCAATCCATGGACCTAAAACAAAGTTAATACTCTTGGCTGCTACATGCTATACATTTTTGTTTGGTTTCATGGGAATATGTATTTGTGGGGAAACACTGGTTTTATTGGCTCTAGACAGATGATTGTGTTCCATGCTTAGTGGGATGGAGGTCAGTAAAAGCAGGTGGGAAGATAAAGTAGAAGTTGCTAAACAGGGGTAGACACTATACTTATTTTATGCTGAATAACATTTCTTCTGGAATGACTCTTTTTTTAATTTGCAAAGCTAATAGAGATAGAATGTAAATAGATCTCAAGAAGCCAAAACTGAATATTGTGGAACAGTTCTATAGTACTGAGTTTTTTTCTGTATCATGATTGTTCCTGCATGATATTATAGACCAAGGGCATTTATAATGCTGTCAGCAGGGAAATGGGAAAGTTGTGGAGAGTGTTGTGCTTCCTCATAACAGCTGAGTAAACAGAATGCTCATTCCAGGTCCCTGGACCATTTCATCACCCTCTCCCTGACTGTCTCTTAGAATCAAACATCTGTCTCTTCATGTTGTGAGATTCCTGTTGTCCTTTAAAATTATTCTTGTGGAAAACTACTGAGCACCTCCCAGACTTCTTGAAGGTGTTCCTAGAGAGTACACAGAGCACAAAACACTCCTCTTAATCCTTCAATAACTAATATACATTGAATGGGAGCTATTATCTGCTGGTATTAAGGCAAAGTTTCAGGGTATTTTCCTGTGCTCTCAGATTGATGAACCTGGAAATCTAAATGTCATATATGATTTCAAAAATTAATGTTCCATATTGAACTTTCCAAGCTTTTTCTTTAGGGATTTGGGACCTAGGTCCACTTGGCTTTGCCCCTTTCTCAAAAGAAAAGAAAAAAAAACTGTCTTAGATGGAAACTCTTGGAATGACTTTCTCACAAAAGGGTTCTTTTCTACACAGGCAACAATAAAATGTACCAGGAGTTCTTCTAACATGGGCAATCCCTACAGAGATCCAGTAGATTTCTTCTGGGTCCCAAAGGGGTTAGTTTGCTAGGGCAAACCAATGGCATTACAAATTTGCCCATCAGAACAAGAAGACAAGTAGATTCCACTCAAAAACTTGTCAGCAACTTGTGGATTTTAGACATGGGATTTCTTGCCTAAAGAACTTGTTCATCTTTTTGCTTTCACAAAAGGCAAGCTGTTTAGGTCAGCTTAAATGCAAAAAGAACAAGATGAACATTTTTACTACATTGTAACAACTTTGGGATTCCAGAATTCTCACATTTTTAAACTTACTATCAGTACTCATATATAATTCTGTAACTTGAAAATGTATCAATATATTAGTTCCAGGTATCAATATATCAATCTTTACAGAATTCAATAAAACACAGAGTATTAATATTTAACAGTTAATGATTTTTTGAGTGAAAAGTTTGCAAAATTACCTGAGTGGAACTGACTTGTGAGGGAGAGCTCATAGAAAAAAGAACAACTGTGAGTTCATAATCTTAAAAATCACAAGTTTTCTCTAAGATATTGTAGTCTAAGATAGCTCAAAGATCCCAGATGGAGGATCTTTCTAGCAGTCTCTGCAAAAGTGAAGGGACCAATTTTATCTTTCATGTAACATTGTGTATCATTGTCCTTACCTCCTGGAAGTCCAGGCAGGTTAGATTTCACACTTTCCCCAGGGTTCTCTAATATCATTAAGGGGATTTGGAGTGAATCCAGGCCCTCTGCAAAAGACTCTAGCAGTTCCTTAATGTTCTTTCAAGAGTAGGGAGTACATCCCAGTTTCACTAGCCACTAACAGTCAGAAATACTTATTTCAGAAGATATGAAACACTAATATGCAAACTTACTTCCCCAACATGGGGAAAGAATAATAATTTTGCATCTTTTTGTATCACCTCAATCTCTGGGGAAAGAGAGGCTTATAGGTTAGTTGAGTTCCAATAGAGCATAGTCCCAGTTTGAAATCCAAATCCAACCTCAGACTCGAATACCAGGTACGTTGGCTAACTATACCATCCTGCCATATGAATTGATCCCATGATCATTTCAGCACCTGAAGCTGAGGAGGACAAACAACACAGAACAGAAACAATATTCCCAGGACCCTTTCTTGGAGCTGGGAAATAGAAGGAGTGTGGGGAAACAAGTTTTTCTGCTCTTATCAGTTGAGTTATGGTATCCATGTAATTGATGAATTGTCCGTGGTCTTTATTGTCTGGACACAATGATAAAAGTGGCTGAAAAAAGCATCAGAATGAATGGATCAGGTTGGCCAGTTTTGAAGCCACAGAAAGAAGGTAATTCCTTCTACATGGTACAGGATTCAGAGGCCTCCATATATAGCAAACTGAATATGCTCCTCATGTTAAATAAACTGGGCATGCTCAGGCAAACTGCCTACACATACAAACTAAGCAAATTATTCCTCTTTCTTTTGAAAATCTTGCAAATATCTTAAGATAGCTATCATGTCTTGTCAGGTCTACTATTTTTTCAAGTTCCTTCAGTTTCTACTTGAAAGGTGTAGTCTCTATTTTCCCTTATCATTCTGATTATTCTCCTCTGGACAGATTTCGCTTTGTGAAACCTTTATTTTAAAGAACTAAAATGTGCTGTCCACTAGTGATCAGATGTGATCTGATGAGGGCAGAAAATGGCACAAAAGTCACACTTCCCATGTTCTAGTGATTATGTCTCTCAATGTAATCTAGGTTTTTGTTAATATATTTGCCTTCCATGTGACATGTTGATTCATTTTGAACTTTCAATTAATGCTTTCATGTCTTCTTTTAGGTGAATTGTTATCTTGTTATGGATACCTTATCTTTTACCTGTGCTATTGCTTTTTTGAGCCCAACTATTAGACTTTACATTTATCCTTAAATTTTATCTTGCTACATTAGGTTCTGTTTTCTAACCCATTAAGCTCTTTTCTTTGGATCCTGATTGTCTTCTAAAATGTTAGCTATTCTTTTCACCTTTCCATAAGTTTTACATTTGATAAACATATTACACATGCCTTAATCAAAGTCATTGACAAAAATGCTGAATGATACAGGACTACGAATCCCCAAGAGATTCAATTAAAGATAAACTTCCAAGTTGATATTAAACCTTTAACAACTACTATTTAGGCCTGGTCATTCAATAAGTTCTTAATCCATCTAACTGAACTAGCATCTCTTTAATATATATCTACAAAGATATTAAAAACTCTTAAATGCTTTGCTACAATTGAAACATACCCTATTTATAGTATTTCTCTGATTTAGACAACCATTTAGAAACTAAATGACATTTTATTTTTAGTTGGCCTGTTCATTTGGACCTTATTGTTATGTATAGTGTAAGATATTATTCTAAAACCATTTTCTAATTTCCCAGCAGTTCTTATTAAATAGGGAATTTTGCCCTAAACAGTTTGAGCTCTTGAGTTTATTAAACAGTAGTAGGGTTCTGAGTTTTGTGGCTTCTGATTTTTGTTTATGTAATCTCTTTCATTTCTGCTGTTGTACAGCACTTTTATCATTCTCTATAACCTTTTCTACAACTGCTGGCTAGCATTTATATAGCATTCTAAGGCTTGCAAAGTACTTCAACTATATTGTCTTATTGGATACAATAACCCTAGGAGGGAGGTGCTATTATTGTCCTCATTTTGTAGAAAAGGAAACTGAGGTAGAGAAGTTAAGTGATTTGCTCAGGAACACACAGAAAGAAATTGTCTGAAGCAGGATTCTTACTCCAGTTTATTTTGACTCCAAATTCAGGACTCTACACACTGGATTATTTATTGATCAGTGGTACAAGATTTACATTTGTTGGTTCATTCAGTACCATAGGATATAGATTGAGTCTGGTGATATTAAATTATTGAAGGCAGCTAGGTATTCTCTTATTATGTGGTATAATAGAGTTCTGGGCCTGCTGTTAGGAAAAACTGAATTCAAATCCAATCGCAAAAATTACTAGCTATGCAACCCAGAGCAAGTCATTTAAACTCTGTTTCACATCCTTCAGCTGTAAAAAAGGGATAATAATAGTCCATACCTCTCAGTTGTGGTGAGGATCAAATGAGACAATATTTGTAAAACACTTAGCATAGTGCCTGGCACATAGTGGGTATGGTATTAATACTTATACCTTTTATTTTCTCTTCTCAATTTCTATATTTATTTTGAATTTCAACTTCCTCTTAATCAGTTAGCTTAGTTCTTCCCAATTTAAAAATCATTCCTCTTTTAAGACAGAAAAACAAAACTGAAAAAAGAGTAATGAAAGAAAAAAAAACCAATTCATATTTACATTGTTTTTTAAGGTTTGCAAAGTTTTTCCTCAAAATCATGTGAAATAGGTGGTGAAAGTATTAATATTTCCATTTTTAGATGGGGAAACTGAGGTTAAAAGTTTTGCTTAGGGTCACTTTAAGGGAAAGGTCTTTAGACACAAGAATCCATACTAGTTTCATTCTTTATCCTGTGTTTTCCTTGATCATTGATCCTCATAGAGCATTGGTCTGATATCCTTTTTCCTTTCTTCTCCCTATCTCCCTTAATTACGGATAAAATGCTTTTTATTGTGGTTTTTGCCCTTTGCATTCATCATCAACCTGACCCTATTTTTGTGCTTGAGTATTCTTGGCAAGAATTGTACTATTTTCTTGTATTTATTTGCTTTTTTTGTCTTTGCTTTTCAGCTTTTTTCCAGTCCTGTCTAACTCTTCTTGACCCCATTTAGGATTTTCTTGGCAATATAGATTCTGGAGTGGTTTGTCATTTCCTTTTCCAGCTTACAGATGAGGAAACTGAGACAGCTGGGTGAAATGACTTGCCTAGGGTCATTTAGCTTGTTAAATGCTGAATATGGATTTGAATCTACCCCTTTTGGATATTGCATTTAAACCCTAATGAAATCCAAATTTTTATTACAAACAGTAATCCTAGACTACATTGCCTGAACAACTTAAAAGTGACATGTGTTAAGAAAAATGAGACCTTTTCCCCTCATTGTCAACACAAAATCTTCATAACATGTTGAAGCTTATGTGTTCTTGGGATTCTAGGCTTTTGGATGAAATGATCTAATAGTGTCTTCCTTTTGGCATTTTTGGAAGTTGGAAACTAAATAGATCCATCTTATATTTAATTTTGTTTCATGGGAACTAGAATTGTAGGTAGCTTTGAGAATGTTTCTAATAGGTTGTTGACATTTATGGATCCATATTGATATTCTGATCATTTATATGCAAATACTTCCATTCTTCTACCTTACATTAAAAAAAATCAGTGTCACCTGCTTAGAATCTGAACAGGGGCATCTGTTTCTAATCCTCATAATCATATCAAATTCCCAATGAGCTATCATCCACAGCCCAGATAATCATAAAGGCCTTCTTATTGATCTCCTGTTGTGAATTCAATTTTGCTTTCAAACTACATGAGTAATTAACCTTGCCCTCAAGCAGATGTTTTCAGAAATGAACAAGGGTATGCAAGACCCTTTCCTCCAATTAGTGAGCTACATTGGTTGTTATCAATGTCTTTGGAAGACTATTCATAATGTTTTTAAATCCTGGGGCTTTTTATATTCTTGTGATGGAACAGTGTGTAGCTGATTAAAGTTAGTTCAGCAACTCTGCTACTTTAAAAAAAATCTTTTTGTCCACATGAAAATATAATAATCTTTATTATTCTCAGCAATAAATTGTACTTTGGCAATTGAAATTCATCACAATAGAATTTTAATATTGACTATTCTTTTTCTTTCAATCAAAATCCCACCATGATCCTTTACTTACATTAAACTAATGCTTAAAACTGCTATATTTTGAAGGAATATTTGCATTCTAACTATTAGCAAAACTGTAAGCTCTAAAGCTGAAGATCCTACTTGTTCTTCAGCATGAAATTTCAGTTGTTAATTTGCAGATGTACTACACTGGGGATCTTTTTGTGTCCCTAGAAATCACATGCAGACTAGTGAGTTGCCTACTCACTCTGGTGTTAGTGGGTATTGTTTATGTCTCAGATAACACTGTAAGTATGTGCAGAATTCTAAATAAGTAGCATTCTTCTCAATCCAATTAAGCTAACATTTATTAATCACCTTTTGTGTGTTAGACATAGTTTTATGACTTGTAGAATCCAGAAAAGATTGACTAGTTTCTATCCTCTGGCAATTTGCTGGGCCAGTAGAGGAACTGTTAAATAGCTAAAATACAATACATAGCTATGATATGTGGAAACACTTGCTAAATGCTTTCTATGTACTAGATACTAGAGATAAAAAAATGGAATAGAATCTGACTTCCAGGAATTTATATTCTTCTGGGGGAAAACAACATGTTACAGAGAAGTAAATACAAAATATGTTCAAGTAAATATTAAGTTATTGGGGAGGGAGAAGAGTATTAAGACTAAGTAATGGAAAAAATACAAATAAAGTAATTTATACAAATAATACAAAATCAAAGTAATATAATAATAGAAAATAAAAAATGATAATTGAACAGGAGAGATTCACATTTTAAAAATGCAATGAGAAATTCTGGAAGAATGAGATGATTTCTGGCTAGACAGATCAGGGAATCATGGCTTTTTAGTTGAATTGAAGTCTTTGGGTCTTTGCAGTTTATAACTCCAAAAAGATTATTTGGACAATCCATATATACAACATGCTGCAAAGGCTTGAATCTCTGAATTCTCCATTCTTCCCTCTCTGTTTCATTTTTTTTTCTGTTCTCTTACTCCCTGGTAGGAATATAGTACCTTATGTGTCTGGGGACTGTATAAAAGGCCCAGACAGAAGCAGAACCAGACTTTGCCAAGTTTATACCTTCCCTAGGGCAGAGAACTGATTGTTTTGGTTGTAAAAGTCTTCTCTTCTAGCCCTTGATATAAATTGTTTTTTGACAAACAAAACTCTCCATTGGAGAAAACAAAAATTTTGCCTTTGTCAGCAAAACATTTGACTAAGCAGTATAAGTGACAATTCAATAGGAATTTAGAAGCAAATTTCACTCTGATCATTATAAATTGAAAACTTCCAAAAGTTGGGCATTTTGGATCTAAATTAGGTGCACACACAGGATCATATTTTTTAACTTTTTATTTTTAAAACATTTACATAGACAATTTTCAACATACACCCTTGAAAAACCTTATGTTCAAAATTTTTTTCCTTCCCTTCCCCCAAATTCCTCCTCTAGATGGCAAGTAATCTAATATATGTTAAACATGTGCAATTCTTCTACATTATCATGAGAAAGAAAACAAAATGCAAGCAAACAACAAGAAAAAGAGTGAAAATATTATGTTGCAAAAACCCTATGCTATGATCCATACTCAGTCCCTACAGTCCTCTCTCTGAGGACAGATAGCTCTCTCCATTGTAAGATCATCGGAACTGGACTGAATCATCTTATTGTTGAAAAGAGCCATGTCCATCAGAATTGATCATCATATAATCTTGCTGTTGCTGTATAAAAAATTCTCTTGGTTCTATTCACTTCACTTAGTATCAGTTCATGCAAGTCTCTCCAGGCCTCTCTGAAATCATCCTGTTGATTATTTCTTATAGAACAATAATATTCCATAATACTCATATACCATAATTTATTCAGCCATTCTCCAACTGATAAGCATCCACTCAGTTTCCAGTATCTTGCCACTACAAAAAGGGCTGCCACAAACATTTTTGCACATGTGGGTCCCTTTCCCTCCTTTATGATCTCTTTGGGATGGATCATTTCTTTAATAATATCCTCTCTCTGAATTCTTTTGTAGTCTAACCAAATAGGCCTTCTGGCAATCATTCATATAGGATCCATGACCTTGAATCTGTGAGACCTTGCTTTCACACTGGTTCTTCTTCCTGCCTACAGGTATCTCTGTTTTAGCACGCTTTGAGAAACTTATTTTTTTTTTCCAAGCTCATCTCAAAGACCATCTTCTATATGAAGACTTTCCTGATTTCCCCATTTCCTAATGCTTCCCCTTTAAATTATTTTATATATATTTTCTTTATGTAAAGGTGGAAATCAATTGTGTTAATCAGTCACTTAAAACAATTAATAAAATACTCTATCCCTAATGCCTTTGTCCAAGTAAAAACATTTCTATTGAGTCAATCAATTAATCAAAGTAATGTATGTCCTGATGTATCCTGTGGGTCAGCTATAAAATACCAAGTCAATTAGGGATAGAGCATTTGTATATCCAGCAGCTTAGAGAAGAGAGCAGTTTCTGCTAAGCCTTTAGGAGAGAATTGTTAGGTTATATACAGAAAAGAGCTTTTGTCTGTTCATCTGAACATAATAGGGCAGAGAAGTGACATAGTAGATAGAGGGCAGAGCCTGGAGTCAAGAAGACCTGAATTCAAATTTGACCTCAGAAATGACAAACTAGTATTTTTGCCAAAAACAAAACAAAACAAAACAAAAAACCAAAGGGATCATGGACAGTCAGACCCAACTGGAAATGACTGAACAGCAACAAGAACACCTCATGAATTTCAAAAGATTGAGAAGATTTTGACTTGTCATCATTGTCCTAGCTGTGACTCCAGAATAACAGAGAGATGGTAGTGTCTGCATCAGGAACTGAGGACAAACTGGATGCACTGAGGAAGGCCAGCTTTAGGATTCTATCAAAAAGCCCAGTAGAAAACAACATCATGCCTAAGGGGACTATCTAGAGGACACCAGTGAAAAAATTTCTAGGCAATGTGAGCTGCCTGCTTTGCCAGGAGTACTCAGATCTTGAACTCACTTTCCCCTGTACTCCATATATAATCATAGAATAGCATGACCTGGATTTTTGGGGAGGTTGTGTATCATTTGTTCTTACTATACCACCTTAGTAAATATACATTGCTAAAAGCTAGTTAAATCTAGCTGGCTTACTGTTATCAACAGATAATCATGGGGAAAATGCATGAATTGGGGCTTGCTATCATTAAAAAGACAATCCAATACCGTCACAATCCTCTAGGATCCCAAGGGAAATGTAGCAGTGACCTCAGAGGATTGAGTATGTCAGCTGGAAGAGGAGGCAGGGATAGTAGTTCTGCATTATGTGCACATATGTATTTTGTATAGGCTTCTATGTTGTTTCCTCCTAGAGAATTTATATCCCTTTAGGATAGGGATCACTTTGTTTATGCCTTTATATATTGGTACCTAATAGGCTTCATAGTTTCTTCAGTAGTTAATATTTAATTAACATTTATTAAATGCTTACTATGCACTAGATGCTCTGCTAGGCACTTTTATAAAAATGCAAAAAGATCAGTCCAGGAACTTACACTCAAATGGGGAAACAAGCAAAAGATAGCTATAAATGAGGTGGAGGGGAAGGACTGATGAGCAGGTTGTTTATTATTATTTGTTCTTTTTCTAAGAGAACCGGTGACATCCCAGGGTGATGTCTGAACTTGTGTGTGAGTTGGATTGAAGTAAAGCAGAGCTTCACAAAGTCATCCATCTCACTCTCTTTTAAAGTCCTTTAAGTTCAGGGCAGGACAAAGGTCAAAATGTCCACCTAGCAATGGTCTGAGATGCATTGGATGGTCTTGAAATCAATGTTTGACCAAGCTCTAAGCGCTCTACACTGCCTCTGGACTTTGATGATTCCAAATGACTCTTTGATATCATTTTATTCTTCTCTCATTGACTCTTTTTTTTTCTTTTGCTGAGGCAGTTGGGATTAAGTGACTTGTCCAGGGTCACACAGCTAGGAAGTGTTAAGTGTCTGAAACCAGATTTGAACTTAGGTCCTCCTGACTTCAAGGCTATCCATTCTGCCACCTAGATGTCCCTCCCTATTGAATCTTTAATAGGATCCCACAGAATTTATTCCAAACCACTGCTTCCCCCGAAACATGTCATCACTTCTGCACTCCTTAAGAGTGGACTTTACCTCTTTTACTTTTGTTCTGTTGTTTTCAGTTATGACTGACTCTTCCTGATCCCATTTTGGATTTTCTTTGCAAAGATCCTGGAGTGATTTGCCATTTCCTTCTCCAGCTTATTTGACAGATGAGGAAACTGAGGCAAAAGAATAAAGTGACTTGTCCAGGGTCACACAGCTATTTAGTATCTGAGGCTTTGAATTCAGGGGGAGGAGTCTTCCTGACTCTAGGCCCTCTATTCACTACAGCACCCTCTAGTTGCCACAGGCATCACTAAAAAAAATTGGCCCTTGGTTACAGTTTCTTTGTTCATAAAAAAAGGAAGTGAACTAAATGATTTCTAAAGTCTCTTTCAGCTTTATTCCTCTGAACTACTTAGCTTTTGAAGCAGAGAAGCCTAATGTCAAAACTTTTAGGACTCTAATAAGAGAGAAGTGATGTAGTATTTTCTATTTTATATCAAAGGAACAGGAATGTTCTGATTGTTTAGATTAGTGGTTGCTGGTAGCAGCAATTTAAAGGAAGGACAAGATATTTTGGTAATCAACTTTCTACTGAATTACACACAAAAAAGAGGCAGAACAGATCTTGGCCAGAAAAATAAGTAGAATTTTGTATCAGTATAATATATTGCTACTTTCAAGTAGTTAAACTCAAAGTTTGAAAGCTCAAGTAGCAGTAACAGGTATGGATGCTCTGAAGACATAGTTAATATTGACTCTTAAACTTCCTTTAGTAAGGGGGTAGAACCAAACTGGTGGAGAAAAAGCAGGAACTGCCTGTGTTATTCCAAGTTATCCTCCAAACTACTTTTTAAAAATACCTTAAAAGGAATTCTAGAAGGATAGAATCAACAAAAGAATGGGATAAACAATTTTCCAGCCAGACAACTTAGAAGGTTGGAAGGAAAGGGAGTGAATGGAGTCCAGTGTAGACAAGACCCCATCAGGACAGCAGTTTGGTTGTTTAGAATAGAGCACAGCCCAAGAGAATAGCGAACAATTTCTCCTTAGATCATATCTTGGAAGAACTGACAACTTACCGACCCCGAGTACTAGTTTAAAAACATATGCACAAAAACCCTGAAATTGGGGACAGTGTCCTCTCCACCCTGGAACAGAACCAAACTTTAACATAATTCAAAGTCAAGAATGAGGTTGAGAAAATGAGCAAACAACAACAATAACAACAAAAAGAACCTGACTATAGGAAGTTACTATGGTAACAGGGAAGATTAAAAAAAACAAACAAACTCAGAAACCAACAAAGTTAAAACTACCACATTCAGAGCGCAAAGAAAAATGTGTGTCAGGGCCAAAAAAAGTTCCTAGAAGAGCTCAAAAATCAAATAAGAGAGGCAAAGGAAAAACTGGGAAAAGAAATGAGAATGATACAAGAAAATCATGTAAAAAAAGTTAATAGCTCAGTAAAGGAGGCACAAAAAATACTGAGGAAAACAACACCTTAAAAAAACATAATAGGCCAAATGGTAAATGAGACACAAAAATCCATTGAAGAAAAGACCTCTTTAAAAAATTGATCAAATTGATAAAAAAAAGTACAAAAGCTAATTTTAAAAAATCCTTAAAAATTAGAATTAAGGAAGTGGAAGCTAGCTATTCCAGGAAACATCAAGAAACAATAAAACAAAATCAAAAGAATGAAAAAAAATGGAAGAAAATGTGAAATATTTCATCAGAAAAACAGCTGAGCTGGAAAATAGATATTTTAAATACAAGACTCAAGCAAGGCATGAAAAAGTAAATAATTAAGAGAAATCACAAGGAAGTCAATAAGATTAAATGGTTTACATTTCTACGTGGGAGGATAATACTTGTCACTTCCAAGAACTTTCTCATTAGGGCAATTAAGAGAATACATAGAGAACATGGGTGTGAGTTTAATAGGATGGATGATATTTAAAAAAACTAAGGGATGAGAAAGAGGAATACACTGGGAGAAGAGAGAAAGGAGAAGTAGAAGGGTGTAAATTATCTCATAATAAAAGGTGTTAAAGAGCTTACAACAGAGAAGATGGGGAAATGGGATGGACAGTACTTGAACCTTACTTTCATTGGAATTCGCTCAAACAGGGAACCTTACCCTATAGAAAAGTAGGAAGAAAAGTGAGGGGACTGAGAGAAGGAGAGCAGACTGGGAGAGGTGGTAGTCAGAAGCAGGAATCTTTTTTTTTTTAATATAAAGCTTTTTATTTACAAAACATATGAGTGATTTTTCAACATTGACCTTTGCAAAAACTTTTTTTTCTCAAGCTTTTCCCCTCCTTCCCCCCACCTCCCACCCCTAGATGACAGGTAATCTAATACATGCTAAATAGGATAAATTATATGACAAATACAATACATGTATACATATCTATACAGTTATCTTACTGCACAAGAAACATCAGGTCTAGAAAGAGAAGAAGAAAAAAAGACAACCTAAGAAGGAAAACAAAATGCATGGAAATATTCACAGAATGCATTAAAATGCTGTGTTGTGGTTCACACTCAGTTCCCACAGGCCTCTCCCTGGATGTATATGACTATCTTCATTGCAGAACAACTGGTTTGAATCACATCATTGTTGAAGAGAACCATGTCCATCAAAATTGATCATCGTATAGTCTTGTTGCTGTATATAATGTTCTCCTGGTTCTGCTGATTTCACTCAGCATCAGTTCATGCAAGTCTCTCCAGGCCTCTCTGAAATCCTCCTGTTGGTCGTTTCTTAAGCAGGAATCTTTTCATAATGGACAGAGGCAGAGAGATAGAGAAAATGGGAATAGAGGGAGAGAGAGCGAGGGAGAGACAGAGACAGACAGAAAGAGGAAGAGGGAGAGACAGGCAGAGAGAGAGAGAGAGAGAGAGAGAGAGAGAGAGAGAGAGAGAGAGAGAGAGAGAAGGAGAGAGGGAGGGAGGGAGGGAAGGAGAGAAAGAGAAGAAGAAGGACAGAGACAGAGACAGAAAAATGGGAGAGGGAAAAAGGGACAAGAGGGGGAAAAGAGGGAAGAAAGGAGAAAAGAATAAAGAGAACAAGGGGAGAAATAGGATAGAAGGAAACACAATTGTGGGAGGTAGGTAGCATGATGGATAGAATGCCAGGCATGTAATCAGGTAAACTCATTTTCAGCTCAAATTTGCCTTTAGATACTTACTGTGTGACCCAGGGCAATTCACTTACCTCTGTTTTCCTCAGTTCCTTACTTGTAAAATGAGCTGGAGAAGGACATGACAGACATCAGCATTTTTGCCAATAAAATTCCAAATGGGAAAACAAAGAGTCACACACATAACTAAAAATGATTGAACAAATGCACAGCTAGCAATCATAACTATGAAAAAAATTAGAACAAAATAATGCTCTCTCTCAAATATATAGAAAACTAAAATATATAAGAATGCAAAGCATTCTCCAACTGATATATGAGCAAGGAATATGAACAATTTTCTGATGAAATAATCAAAGCTATGCTCATATGAAAAAATGCTCAAAATAACTACTGACTAGAAAAATGAAAGGGATGTGGGAAAATTGAGACACTAATACATTGTTGGTTGAGCTGTGAAGTAGTCCAAACATTCTGGAGGACAATTTCGAACTATACTCAAAGGGTTATAAAATTGTTCATAACCTTTGACCCAGCAATTACACTACTAGATGTATATCCTAAAGATATATATATATATAATTTTTTTTTGCTTTTTTGCTGAGGCAATTGGGGTGAAGTGACTTGCCCAGGGTCACACAGCTGTTATGTGTCTGAGACCAGATTTGAACTCAGGTCCTCCTGACTTCAGGGCTGGTGCTCTATCCACTGCGCCACCTAGCTGCCCCTAGAGATATTTTTTAAAAAGGAAAATTATACATATATATATATATATATATATATGTACAAAGATATTTATAGCAATTCCTTTAATGACTATAAAGAACTGGAAATGGAGGGCATACCCATCAATTTTGTAATGGTTGAACAAATCGTTCAATTTGTGATGGCACACTGTTGTGCTATAAAAATGATAAGTTTTTAGATGCTTTCAGAAAATCTTGGAAAGATTTACATGAATTGATTCAAAGTGAGATGAGCAGAACCAGGAGAATATCATGCACATTAATAGAAATATTATATGATAATCAATTGTGAATGACTTAGCTATTCTCAACAATGCTATGATCTAAAATAATTCCAAAGGAATTATCGTGAAAAATTCTATTCACTTCCAGAAAAAGAACTTTTTGGAGTCTGAATGAAGATCAAAGAATACTTTAAAAAATTTTCCTTAATTCTTGTTTTTCTTGTTCTTTCTCTTCCTCCTCCTCCTTTTTCTTCCTCTTCCTTCTCCTTTGCTTCTTTGCATTGTGTTTCACAACAGGACTAATATAGAAATATATTTTGCATGATTGCAATGTATAGCCTATATCAAGTTGTTTTCCTCCTGATGGAGGAACAGGGGAGAGAGGGAAAGAATTTGGAACTCAAAATTTAAAAAAAGAATGTTAAAAATTGTTTTAACACGTATTTAGGAAAAATGAACTTTTAAAATTTAAAAAAAAATTCTTTAGTGAAGATTCATCCTAAAGGAAAACCATTGCTTATTTTTTTAAACTGCTCAGAGCTAAGCATTAGTTGCCATATTTCCAGAGGCAAACATCTATGAAATTATGCCAAATGCACTTAAAACAATAGCTAGCTAATTGTCAAAGCTATTTACATTATTTATGAAGTCTTTAAATTTTTAGTATTTCTTGTTACTTTTGCAGATTTCTAATAGACTTGTTTTTATTTTGAAACTTAAATTTCTAAATTTCAATTGTTTATAACAGCATTGATTCTAATTTCCTCTTGTTAAAATTAGCCAGTTACTTTTAGTGAAACTATTGGGTAGTTGTAATCATCTATTGTCTCCAAAGTGGTTACTTTAGGAGGCTTCGGCTTGATTTTTTATTATTGATTTTAGATAGACACCATGTGATTTTATTGAAACAGTAAGCTGTTCATATGATTCCCAATTTAATAATTTTTTTTTTTTTACTTTTTTGCTGAGTCAACTGAGGTTAAGTGACTTGCCCAGAGTCACACAGTCAGGAAGCGTTAAGTCTCTGATATCAGATTTGAACTCAGATCCTCCTGACTTCAGGGCTGGTGCTCTATCCACTGCACCACCTAGCTGCCCCAATAAATTAATTATTTTATTAAAAAAAGAAAAGAAAACAAAAAAGGAATATAAAACAAAACAAACAAAAGAGAACACTGTCATGTGCCTAGCAGAACATCCAGGATGATTCAAAATATACTACAAGTTTCTAGATCAAGAAAGTATATATATTAGTAGAAGAAATTATATTCATGAATGTCCATCTTTACTTCCTTGTAAATTGTTCTTTTGTTCTCTGTTGTACACCTTTTTTTTTTTTTATTCTTTTTTTCCCTCTTTCATCCCCCACCCCCCAGGAAGCTATAGTTAAGAAAGGATATATATGTTTATATACATATGTATATGTACCTATATATAATATGTAAATATATACATATGCACACACATACATACACCTTGTCCCCCATACACTTACACACACACACACACACACACACACACACACACACTCACACACATCTTTCCTATCCCTCCTGACTCATTGCTTTAATTCTACTCCTTAACTTGCCTTGCTATTATTTAACCTCCCCCCACCCCATGGATCCCTCCCTTGTCTCCTTCCCTTCCCTTTCTTCCCCATTCACCCATCCCTCCACCCTTATTTCTTTTTTTTTAATAAAGCTTTTTATTTGCAAAACATATGAGTGACTTTTCAACATTGACCTTTGCAAAAAAAAAAAAAACTTTTTTTTCCAAAGCTTTTCCTTTCCCTCCCCCCGTCCCCCACCCCTAGATGACAGGTAATCTAATACATGCTAGATAGGATAAATTATATGACAAATACAATACATGTATACATATCTATACAGTTATCTTACTGCACAAGAAACATCAGATCTAGAAAGAGAAGAAGAAAAAAAAACAACCTAAGAAGGAAAACAGAATGCATGGAAATATTCACAGAAAGCGTTAAAATGCTGTGTTGTGGTTCACTCTCAGTTCCCACAGCCCTCTCTCTGGATGTATATGACTATCTTCATCGCAGTACAACTGGTTTGAATCACATCATTGTTGAAGAGAACCATGTCCATCAAAATTGATCATCGTATAGTCTTGTTGATGTGTATAATGTTCTCCTGGTTCTGCTGATTTCACTCAGCATCAGTTCATGCAAGTCTCTCCAATCCTCTCTGAAATCCTCCTGTTGGTCATTTCTTTTTTTTTTCTTTTTAAATTTTATTTTATTTGCATAACATATGTGTGGGTAATTCTTCAACAATAACACTTACATAGCTTTCCGTTAGAAATTTTTCCCCCCAACTTCCCCACCCCTCCCCTAGATGGCAGGATATCCACTACATGTTAATTATGTTAAATTATTGGCAAATCGAATATATGTATACATATTTCCAAACTTATCATTGTTGTGCAAGAAAAATCTTATCTACACAAATGATATATCAGATAAAGGAAACACAATGTAAGCAAACATCAATCAAGGAGTATGAGAATGTTATGTTGTGGTCCACATTTCGTATCCCTCTCTCTGGGTGTATATGGCTTTCTTCAGTGAACAATTGGAGGTGGTTTGAAACATATCATTGTTGAAGAGAGCCATGTCCATCAGAATTAATCGTCATATAGTACTGTTGTTGCCGTGTATAATGATCTCCTGGTTCTGCTCATTTCACTCAGCATCAGTTCACGTAAGTCTCTCCAGGTCTCTCTGAAATCATCTTGCTGGTCATTTCTTACAGAACAATAATATTCCATAATATTCATATACCATAATTTATTCAGCCATTCTCCAATTGAAGGGCATCTATTCAATTTCCAGTTTCTAGCCACTACAAAAAGGGCTGCCACAAACATTCTTGCACATGTGGGGCCTTTTCCTTTCTTTATGATTTCTTTGGGATATAAGCCCAATAGAAATGCTGCTGGGTCAAAGGGTATGCACAGTTTGATAACTTTTTGAGCATAGCTCCAAATTGTTCTCCAGAATGGCTGTATCCGTTCACAGCTCCACCCTGTTGGTCATTTCTTACAGAACAATAGTATTCCATAACATTCATATACCATAATTTATTCAGCCATTCTCCAATTGATGGGCATCTTTTCAATTTCCAGTTTCTTGCCACTACAAAAAGGGCTGCCACAAACATTTTTGCACATGTGGGTCCCTTTCCCTCCTTAAAAATCTCTTTGGGATATAGGCCCAGTAGAAACACTGCTGGGTCAAAGGGTATGCACTGTTTGATAACTCTTTGAGCATAGCTCCAAATTGCTCTCCAGAATGGTTGGATCCGTTCACAGTTCCACCAACAATGTATCAGTGTCCCAGTTTTCCCACATCCCCTCCAACAGCTATCATTATCATTTCCTGTCATTTTAGCCAATCTGACAGGTGTGTAGTGGTATCTCAGAGTTGTCTTAATTTGCATTTCTCTGATCAATAGTGACTTGGAGCACCTTTTCATGTGACCAGAATTAGTTTCAATTTCTTCGTCTGAAAATTGTCTGTTCATATCTTTTGACCATTTGTCAATTGGAGAATGGCTTGAATTCTTATATATTTGAGTCAATTCTCTATATATTTTAGAAATGAGGCCTTTATCAGAACCTTTGGATGTAAAAATATTTTCCCAGTTTACTGCTACCCTTCTAATCTTGTCTGCATTCATTTTGTTTGTACAAAAACTTTTCGACTTGATATAGTCAAACTTATCTGTTTTGTGATTAATGATGACCTCTAGTTCTTCTTTGGTCACAAATTCCTTCCCCCTCCACAGGTCTGAGAGGTAAACCATCCTACATTGTTCTAATTTGTTTATAATATCATTCTTTATGCCTAGATCATGAATCCATTTTGACCTTATCTTGGTATATGGTGTTAGGTGTGGGTCAATGCCTAATTTCTTCCAGACTAGTTTCCAATGATCCCAGCAGTTTTTGTCAAATAGTGAGTTTTTATCCCAAAAACTGGGCTCTTTGGGTTTATCAAACACTAGATTACAATTGTCATTGAGTATTTTGTCCTGTGAACCTAACCTATTCCACTGATCCACTACTCTATTTCTTATCCAGTACCAAATGGTTTTGGTGACCACTGCTTTATAATATAGTTTTAGATCTGGTGCAGCTAGGCCACCCTCATTTGCATTTTTTTTCATTAATTCCCTTGAAATTCTTGACCTTTTGTTTTTCCAGATGAATTTTGTCATTATTTTTTCTAGTTCAGTTAAATAATCTCTTGGGAGTTTGAATGGTATAGCACTAAATAGATAGATTAGTTTAGGTAGTATTGCCATCTTTATTATATTCGCTCGACCTATCCAAGAGCACTTGATGTTTTTCCAATTGTTTAGATCTGACTTTATTTGTGTGGAGAGTGTTTTGTAGTTTTGCTCATATAGATCCTGACTTTCCCTTGGCAGATATATTCCCAAATATTTTATACTATCGATAGTTATTTTGAATGGAATTTCTCTTTCTATCTCTTGCTGTTGCATTTTGTTGGTGATGTATAAAAATGCTGATGATTTATGTGGATTTATTTTGTATCCTGCAACTTTGCTAAAGTTGTGGATTAATTCTAATAGTTTTTTTAGTTGATTCTCTAGGGTTCTCTAAGTAGACCATCATATCATCTGCAAAGAGTGATAATTTCGTTTCCTCATGACCTACTCTAATTCCTTTAATCTCTTTTTCTTGTCTTATTGCCAAGGCTAGCATTTCTAATACAATATTGAACAGTAATGGTGATAGTGGAAAACCTTGTTTCACCCCTGATCTTATTGGGAATGGTTCCAGTTTATCACCATTACATATGATGCAAGCTGATGGTTTTAAATAGATGCTACCGACTATTTTAAGGAAAAGTCCATTAATTCCTATGCTCTCTAATGTTTTTAATAGGAATGGATGTTGAATTTTATCAAATGCTTTTTCTGCATCTATTGAGATTATCATATGGTTTTTGTTAGTTTGGTTATTAATATAGTCAATTATGTTAATAGTTTTCCTAATATTGAACCATCCCTGCATTCCTGGTATAAATCCTACTTGGTCATGGTGTATTATTCTAGGAATGATTTTCTGTAATCTCTTTGCTAATATTTTATTTAAGATTTTTGCATCAATATTCATTAAGGAGATTGGTCTATAATTTTCTTTCTCTGTTTTTGTTTTACCTGGTTTAGGTATCAGTACCATGTCTGTATCATAAAAAGAGTTTGGTAGGAGTCCTTCATTCCCTATTTTTTCGAATAGTTTATATAATATTGGAGTTAACTGTTCTTTAAATGTTTGGTAGAATTCACATGTAAATCCATCTGGTCCTGGGGATTTTTTCTTAGGGAGTTGATTAATGACTTGTTCTATTTCTTTTTCTGAAATGGGACTATTTAAGTAATTTATTTCCTCTTCTGTTAATCTGGGCAATCTATATTTTTGTAGATATTCCTCCATTTCACTTAGGTTATCAAATTTATTGGCATACAGTTGGGCAAAGTAACTCCTGATTATTGCTCTAATTTCCTCTTCATTGGTGGAAAGTTCTCCCTTTTCATTTTTGAGACTAACAATTTGATTTTCCTCTTTCCTTTTTCTAATTAAATTAACTAGAGGTTTATCTATTTTGTTGGTTTTTTCATAAAACCAACTTTTAGTTTTATTTATTAATTCAATAGTTTTTTTACTTTCAATTTTACTAATCTCTCCTTTTATTTTTAGGATTTCAAGTTTGGTATTTGATTGGGGGTTTTTAATTTGTTCTTTCTCTAGCTGTTTTAGTTGCAAGCCCAATCCATTGATTTTCTCTTTTTCTATTTTATGCAAATAAGCATCTAGAGATATAAAATTTCCCCTTATTACCGCTTTGGCTGTATCCCACAAATTTTGGTATGTGGTCTCATTATTGTCATTCTCTTGAATGAAATTAGTAATTGTGACTGTAATTTGCTGTTTCACCCATTCATTCTTTAGGATAAAATTATTTAGTTTCCAATTGGTTTTTGGTCTATTTTCTGCTGGCCTTATATTGCATGTGATTTTTATTCCGTCATGATCTGAAAAAAATGCATTTATTATTTCTGCCTTCCTGCATTTGATTTTGAGGTTTTTGTGTCCTAACACATGGTCAATTTTTGTATAAGTTCCATGGACTGCTGAGAAAAAAGTAAACTCCTTTCTGTCTCCATTTAATTTCCTCCAAAGATTTATCATACCTAACTTTTCTAACATTTTGTTTACCTCCTTAACTTCTTTCTTATTTATTTTGTGGTTTGATTTATCAAGTTCTGAGAGAGGGAGGTTGAGATCCCCCACTATTATAGTTTTGCTGTCTATTTCTTCTTGCATCTCTCTGAACTTTTCCTCTAGGAATTTCCATGCTATACCACTTGGTGCATATATGTTTAGTATTGATATTGCTTCATCATCTATGGTACCCTTTAGGAAGATACAATTTCCTTCTTTGTCTCTTTTAATTAAGTCTATCTTTGCTTTTACTTGGTCTGAGATCAGGATTGCTACCCCTGCTTTTTTTTGTTCACCTGAAGCATAATAGATTCTGCTCCAGCCTTTTACCTTCACCCTGTATGTATCTCTATGTTTTAGATGTGTTTCTTGTATACAACATATTGTTGGGTTCTGGTTTTCAATCCACTCTGCTATCTGCTTCTGCTTTAAGGGAGAGTTCATTCCATTCACATTCACAGTTAAAATAACTAATTCTGTATTTCCTGCCATCTTATTTACCCTAGCTTATGCTTTTCTCTTTCTTATCCCCTTTCCCTCCTCCCTACTATTTTGCTTTTGAAAACCACTTCCCTCAAACAATCCTTCCCCTTTAGAGCCCCACCCACCCCCCTTTTCCCCCCTTTCCCTCCAGTTTCCTTATAAGTATGTCTATTATTCCCTCTGAGCCAAATCTGATGAGAGGGAGATTAACCCAATTCTCATTCCCCTCCCTTTTCTCCCCTCAATTATTATAGGTTTTCTTTGCCTCTACATGAGATGTAATTTCCCTTATTTTACCTCCTTTTCCTCTTCTTCCAGTGTTATCCCTTTTCTACCTCTAATTTCTTTTTCAGTTTATCATATCATAAGATTCATAAAATCACAATAAACATATAATAATAATCATAAAATCACAGTAATCATATGATAATAATCATAAAATCACAGTAATCATATCATAATCATAATGTAATAATCGATTCATAAAATCAACCCTCATTCTATAAGTATCTATAACATAAATATAGTTCTCAAGAGTTATTTTTTCTTGTTACCTTTTTATGTTTCTCTTGTGTTCTGTGTTTGTAGATCAAATTTTTTGTTCAGTTCTGGTCTTTTCAGTAGAAATAGGTGAAATTCTCCTATATCATTGAATGACCATCTTCTTCCCTGGAAGATAATGCTCATTCTAGCTGGG